>JAAGNN010000059.1:0-64048 GCA_012411365.1 Ameiurus melas
TCAATTTAAAAAACAACGCATTAACACGACGACGACGATGATGATGATTATTATTATTATTAGTTTAAATCAGTATAATATTATCAGTCACATTTGCTAATGATGCTGGTATCTGGAATGTTCTATAGGTGGGAAAAAGCAACCAGAAATGATTCAAAAGTCTTGCAGAACACCTCAGACAATGTGTGAGAGTTACAGCTATAAAACAGCTGGTGATAATATAAACATCAATGCCAAGTGCTGCAGCACAGATCTCTGCAACAGAGAAACACTGCCAGGTAAAAATAAATAAATAAATAAATAAATAAAATAAAAATCTCCCCTGAAAGCTGTTCACTTTTCTGATATTATTGTTTGTTTCATTGAGACTCTAGGTTTTCTTTTTTATTTCACATTAGAAAAGTTTTTTGTTATTTAAGTCATTTGTTATTTAATCTTTGGCATTTCCTCTTAATTTATTATATGCTTTGTTATATGCTTTATAATACAGTTCATAAGACGTGTTTGTATTGTGCAATACAAATTCTTGCTGATTAATGTGACCTACAGAGCTGTTAGTTTATTTTTATTTGTCTGTTAAGCACCTCTGAATCAGGCCCCCAATGGGAGAATGTGTTACTCCGGTGTTTCTAATACCAGCACACAAACAGTGATGTTTCAGGGAGATCAGTTTTACTGCTTCACTGCAACAGGTGAACACGGTAATTTTAAAGTAATTTTTGTTTGTTTGTTTGTCTTTGCATAGCTGGACCATACAGGCATCTGGTTGATTCCTATTCTATTCTCTCTCTCTCTCTCTCTCTCTCTCTCTCTCTCTCTCTCTCTCTCTCTCTGTCTGTCTGTCTCTCAGACAAAAGAAGTAAAGTTGGGAAAGCTGGAAAAGGATGTGCAAGCAAGAGTTATTGTGAAATAAATACTGTGGGAAGTGACCTATCACATATGGAGTGCTGTCAGGGGAATTTGTGCAACAGTGCTAAGATCTTCACACTGAGCTTCATCCTCATCATCATTCCTCTGCTCTCCTTTATCTTCTTGTGCTGAGCTCTCTACTGATGGAGCAGCTCTCTTAATGCCTCACACTTCTTTGCTAAGGAACTCACAAATGTCTGCTTAGCTCTCTACTGATGGAGCTGCTCATCATGCATAAAGCTTCTCATACATTTTCTGTTGACTTACGTCAGTTACCACATTTTGATGGCTGATCAGGTTATTAAAGCAGTGCAAGTTCAAGGGAAAAGATTGGGCTATTTTATAACATACATATACATACTTTGACGGCATAATTATTTTGTGACATTTTAAATAGACTATTATAACTATAAACTATAAGTAGAGCAAAGTTATTCAAAATCCAGTGTCTAATGTACTTACACATTCAACAGCTTACTGAAAATTTTATCCCTCTATCATACTGCTTTAATATTGCTTTATAAAATAACATATTTAACAAAAATAAATAATGTAAGCTCATGCTTTACTTACTGCATTCAAATCCATGTTCCATCTTATGAGTTTTTCAACACTGTGCATGTCTAACTCATAGGTCTATTTTTCCCTCCCTTGGTTGTAAAAAGGCTTTCCTGCATTTGTTGTCCACAGTGATAAGCAGAAAGTTTGAAACATAAGCAGACAAAACTAATTATTTTCTACAATATTGCCTTTTCTTAGCTTAACAGATAAATTACTGGAATATGACAGAGACAAAAAAAATCATTTTATCAGCACAGTTATGATTTGGTAAATTATCAATATTGGAAGAGTCAACCGCACCAGCAATCCCAACTAGTGGGATTAAAGCCAGAATTCTGAGTGAATTTCTAGGTCGGAAACGTCATCAAAACTGCATGTCGCCTCAAATGATATGGCAGTAAATTTTCTGCTTAAAAACCACAGATGCGTTTCAAAGAACAGGCAGGAGCACAGTAGAGACTTAAAATAAAAGGAAAGTATGTCATTTGGTGGGTTTCTTGTCTGGCCTCCGTATACGCCAATTTTCAAAACTAGAGAATGTTGAGAATGTTGAAAAGTTTTGAAATGCGTGAAAAAGTATTTCATGTCTGAGTAAAATATATCAAAATGTGATGTTTTGGCTAAAATTAAATGTAAATGTAAACAAAGATTTTGTTAAGAAAGAGTTCTTTTATCACATGATAGATTCATTTTTCTCAAACTACAATGGAACGATGAAATTATGATAAATCAACCTAAAATGATGATATTAGCAGCAGATGCATTAGGTCCTGTAAGTTATTTTCATTTATTTTTTTGTTCTGTACTCGTTGATACAATTTCAAATAAGTTGTTTTTGGCATGAATTAAAAAAAACAAACAAACAAACAAACCAATAAAATGGCAGGATGCATTCCCCTACTGGGGATGAAGAAATTACAAGTGGGGCAAGGGTGCTCATCACGGTCGCTCTAAGGAACTTCCATAGCAAGTGAATTTCTAGGTCGGAAACATCATCGAAACTGCATGTCGCCTCAAATGATATAGCAGTAACTTTTCTGGTTAAAAACCGAGATGTGTTTCACAGAACAGGCAGGAGCGCAGTAGAGACTTCAAATAAATGGAAAGTATGTCATTTGGTGGGTTTCCTGTCTGGCCTCCGTATACGCCCAATTTTCAAAACTAGAGAATGTTGAGAATGGAGAATGTTGAAAAGTTTTGAAATGCATGAGAGTATTTCATGATTGAGTAAAATATACCAAAATGTGATGTTTTGGCTAAAATGAAATATAAATGTAAACCAAGATTTAAAGTAATTGCTCATCAAACTCACTAGATCTGACAATATAAATGAGCTTGAAGGCACTTTTTAATCTATTATCAACTTTTCATTTCAAATGCCCAGTCAATGATCATAATCACTTATATCAGTTCACAGGTACTCTGTAGAGGTGGTTTGGCTAATATGCAAAAAAATTCCTTAAAAATACTTACTCAAGGTGAGCTTTCTATTGGGAAAAGAACATACTTGCCCCCTGCTATTCAAAATAATCCCTGTTCAAGTCTACATCATAATGAGAAGCTTTGTTACTTACTAAGGTCGAGGTCCGAGCCTCCCAGAGCATCAGTGGCCCTACGCCTCATGCTTAATCTTCAGTCCAAATTGATGAAGGAAATAATAAACTCTAGTCTTAGTATATCATAGATAAAGAGGATTCACCAGTCAATTCTAAAATTTCAAATCTCCATCTAAGTGGATTTGGTTCGATCCTATCGACACTGAGCAAGATAAAGCTGTATCTTGGGAGAGTCCTGGGTTGGAGTCCCCACATGTGGCCGAGGTCACATCTGTATGCTCCCCCCATCGCTCTGCTCCCATAAGTTCTAGCAAGAGTTCGCCAAGACAGTCTGCTAGTAGCACCCTCTTGGCAGCTCGAACATGGCTCTGAGAGATAATATCTCTGTGAGATGGCACTCTATGGGAGATTCCCATCCGCAAAGATCCACTGTAGACCCAGTAACTGCGCAGTAGCTACAGTCCTGGAGCTCCTACAATAACATTTCTTAGTGGGGTTGGCGCCCTTCTACAATCAGGGTTATGTGGCCGTCATTTCGGCCAGCCATGCCCCTGTTGAGGTAGCCTCTGTGGGGCAACATCCTCTAACGCGGTTCATGAGTGGTATCTGCAGGCCACCATACCTCCCAGGGACCTTCTATGGTCCTGGAAGCTCTGTCGGTTGCCCCATTCAAGCCCCTAGAGCGGATCTACTGTCTCAAGCCGGAGGGCTGATTTATCCTCCTCGGCCAGAACTCGGGAACTGTGGGTCTGGCCCCTGAGGGGCACTAGCTCATAGATTCGGGTCTCACAACTAAGATTGTTGAAACCATGTTAATTCTAGAGCACCATCCACAAGGAAAGCGTACGCACTCAAGTGGCAGCTTTGGCTTGTGGTGTGAGGAACGTCACCTAGACCCAGTGAACCGCGCAATAGCTACAGTCCTGGAGTTCTTACTGAACGTTTCTCAGCGGGCTGGGTTCCTTCTACAAGCAAGGTTACTTGGCCGCCGTTTCAGCCGTAGCCCCTGTTGATGGACCCTCTGTGGGGCAACATCCTCTAACTTCAAGGTTCATGCGTGTGAGTCAGATGGCTGTGGCCCATCTGCCCAGGTGCACGCACACCTTCCTGGGACCTCCTGTGGTCCTGGAAGGTCTGTCGGTGCCCCATTTGAGCCCTTAGGGTGGATCTACCGTCTAAAAAGCCACAGGGCTGATTTATCACCCTCGGCCAGAACTAAGGAAGCTGTGGGCTGGCCCCTGAGGGGCACCAACTCATAGATTCTTGGTCGCACAAATGAGGTGGTAGAGACCGTGTTAAATGCTAGAGCACCATCCACAAGGAAATTGTATGCGCTCAAGGTGGTGTCTTTTTTGTCTGGTGGTGTGAGGAACATCAGCTACACCCAGTGAACTGCGCAATAGCTACAGTCCTGGAGTTCTTACACAAACGTTTCTCAACAGGTTGGCTCCTTCTACTATCGGGGTTATGTAGTGTTGTAATAGTGTGGTAATTTAGTATTATTTGGGAAGAAGTCACCAAGAGTTACAGGTTAATTTCTGGGTGTAATTTGTTCAATTGTTGAGATAGAAGATGCAACGCAATGGGAGGTTGAGAACTCCATATCAGAGGCAGGGCTGTTGATTTTTCTATGTATTTTTCATGTCCCAAGACAAGGAAATTGCTGGCTTGATTTTCTATCACACTCTGCAGACCTGACAAAACCAAACAACAAACAGTCATTTGTTTGGAATGCTTTTTTTTAATGGCGCCAAACAAAATGCATGTCATCGCTGTTAGTGGTGTAGATCCATGATTTACCCACGACATAGGCCCTCATTATTGATTTGTTTATATTCACCATGATTTTTCCACATGGTGTGGTTTTCTTTTACCCCACACACAGTTCACATGATTCAAAACGTGTCAACGTCTATGTGCAGCTTCAGAGCATGCTGTAATAAAATGCATATATAAATCATTATAAATACAGAATCCAATCTGTAGCTTTCAGATGCTGCTGTAGAGGAACTTTGTTTTACCAGAAAGGTTTGCTGGTGTCACGGTTCTCCGGAGTAACAGCCACTGAGCGCTGTTGCGACGCACGGACTTCTTCGGCGGGTGACATCATTTGTTCGCCCGTCGGTCAGATGTGCGTGACACGAAGCGCACAGCTGTTAGTGGTTGCCGACTAATGAATGGACAGCTATATATACCGTGAGCCGTGCGTATGATGGCGCGTTCAACATAACACTGATAACGATTTGTATAAGGACTAATATAACGACTATTACGGGAGCGACCTTGTTTTCATGCCTTGTTCTAGCCTTAGTCCTAGTCACAGTCATAGTTCTAGTTATAGCCATAGCCAAGTTAGCTTTAGTCTTAGCCATAGTCAGTGAGCATAGCTTAGCTTAGGAGTTTTGTTTCTATTGTTTTGCTTTGCACTCAACACTGTAAATAAAACATCACCATTTCACTGCGATTGCATCCTGCCTACTTCCTTCCCGTCGCCACGCGTGACAGATTGAACCGCCAGAACCATGGATGTAGCAGAAGAACAGAGGAGATGCGCCGCCGTGACCAGCACACAAGTATCCCCACCATAGGCTCCATGCATTTGCCCAGAAGGCTCCGGAATACCTGCCGCGCTCGTCTGATAGCCAGCATTATCCGGACTACTTTGTCATTAAATGTCAGCAATATTTTGCCAGCCTGTGTGACCCAAAACCATCTGAAGGTCAGTTCATACTGTTCATTATGTCTCGCTTTGTGTGGTTTCGCTCGCACATGGGCAGAACAAGTATTGGCTGAAATGCCCGAAGTGCTGGAGGATATTTGGCAGTTCTTGGACTTGTTTCTTGCAGACTTCGGAGAACCAGGGCAACAGTGTAGTGTGGACAAAGTGTTGCGGGAAGGTAACTGGAGGACTAATACTGAGCCCCTGCTCCATGAATACTATGACCAGACAGAACAGAGAAGGGAGATGGGCAGCAAGGACCCCAGTCACAGCCCCACCGCATCGCCTATTCCAGTCAAGTGGCCTGTCTCAGTCAAGTCCCCGGTCCAAGCCAAATCTCCAGACCAAGCCAAGTCTCCAGACCAAGCTAAGTCTCCAGTCCTAACCAGGTCGCAGACCCATGTCCCTGCCATGTCACAGATCCATGTCCCAGCCATGTCTATAATCTCCGTCCAGGTCACAGCCACAACCAAGCACCAAGTCATGTTAATATCCAAGTCCGGTAATCGAGTTCCATTGATGTTCAAGTCGGCTGCCCCAATTATCAGAGTTCGCAAATTTCCAAGTCTCCAGTCTCAACCATAGTTGGGTCTCAAGCCTCAGCCACAGCCCAAGCCACAGTCACGCCTTCAGCCCAAGCCACAGACATGCCTCCAGCCCAAGCCACAGTCACACTTCCAGTCCAAGCTACAGCCACGCCTCCAGCCCGGGTCCACGACGTCCAAGTCCAAGCCCGGTCTCAGGTCCACGACGT
Organism: Ameiurus melas; assembly: GCA_012411365.1. NCBI lineage: Eukaryota > Metazoa > Chordata > Actinopteri > Siluriformes > Ictaluridae > Ameiurus > Ameiurus melas. The sequence continues at coordinate 6,500 of JAAGNN010000059.1, forward strand.
CCAAGTCCAAGCCAGGTCTCAGGTCTACGATGTCCACGTCCACGATGGAAACGTCATCAAAACTGCATGTCACCTCAAATGATATGGCAGTAACTTTTCTGGTTAAAAACCGCAGATGCGTTTCAAAGAACAGGCAGGAGCACAGTAGAGACTTCAAATAAAAGGAAAGTATGTCATTTGGTGGGTTTCTTGTCTGGCCTCCGTATACGCCAATTTTCAAAACTAGAGAATGTTGAGAATGTTGAAAAGTTTTGAAATGCGTGAAAAAGTATTTCATGTCTGAGTAAAATATATCAAAATGTGATGTTTTGGCTAAAATTAAATGTAAACGTAAACAAAGATTTTGTTAAGAAAGAGTTCTTTTATCACATGATAGATTCATTTTTCTCAAACTACAATGGAACGATGAAATTATGATATCAACTTAAAATGATGATATTAGCAGCAGATGCATTAGGTCCTGTAAGTTATTTTCATTTATTTTTTTTGTTCTGTACTCGTTGATACAATTTCAAATAAGTTGTTTTTTGGCATGAATTAAAAACAAACAAACAAACAAACCAATAAAATGGCAGGATGCATTCCCCCTACTGGGGGATGAAGAAATTACAAGTGGGGCAAGGGTGCTCATCACGGTTGCTCTAAGGAACTTCCATAGCAAGTGAATTTCTAGGTTGGAAACATCATCGAAACTTCACGTCACCTCAAATGATATGGTAGTAACTGTTTTGGGTATAAACCACAATAAAGGAGCACAGTGGAGATTTATAAGGAAGTGAAAGTAGTCCGTTTGGTGGGTTTCTGGTCTGGTCTCTGTATACACCAAATTGAAACGTTACTTTTAAGATAGAGAATGTTATTTATAATATTTTACTTAAAATTACTGCTGAAATAAAACGGGCATTTCAAATCTCAATCTCAGTCATATCGGTCCACACTGACCTACTTCATGATCATAATAAAGATGAGTTCATGTTACTGTAGAATTTTAAAGTAATTGCTCATCAAACTCACTAGATCTGACAATATAAATGAGCCTGAAGTTATTTTTTAATCTATTATCAACTTGACATTTCAAATCCCCAGTCGACGATCATAATCACTTATATCAGTTCACAGGTACTCTGTAGAGGTGGTTTGGCTAATATGCAATAAATTCCTTAAAAATACTTACTCAAGGTGAGCTTTCTATTGAGAAAAGAACATACTTGCCCCCTGCTATTCAAAATAATCCCTGTTCAAGTCTACATCATAATGAGAAGCTTTGTTACTTACTAAGGTCGAGGTCCGAGCCTCCGGGGCATCAGTGGCCTTACGCCTCATGCTTAATCTTTGGTCCAAATTGATGAATTAAATAATACACTCTAGTCTTAGTATATCATAGATAAAGAGGATTCACCAGTCACTTCTAAAATTTCAAATCTCCATCTAAGTGGATTTAGTTTAATTGCAGAATAGTTGCAAGTTGGATAACAATTACCAATACAGTAATTAACCATAACTATGGTGTAGATCCACAAAAATCTTGGCGAAGAACAAACAGTTTCACACACAATATATAGTATTACCAAGGTACATCGGATTCCTAAAATAAGAATCATTGTTATCCGAAGTTAATTGTTGACAGGTTATGAGCTGCTCTTCAGAAAAAAAAAAAAATTGTATACTTCTGCTAAGCATTTCTTTAAGCATATGTGCGTGTGTGTTTCAGTCACTGAGCACATGACGCCAGGCTAACCCACAATATCCTGTTGAGTCCATCTGTTGGCTTCATAATGCCACAGTGACTTTCATTTAGTCATATGTCAGTTTTAGCACATAAGAAAACAAGGTTTCTCAGCATCTTGTTATTCTAACACTTTGCACTTTTTCATATCACACATGCAAGCAAAAGCCGTACAGCATCTTTGTTATTTTATCACTTTGTATTTATTCAGTTGACATGTGTACCAGAGCTTGGCTTAGATCAGTGGTTCTCAACCAGGGGGGCTTGGAGAGATCAGAAGGGGGTCCGTTATATAGTTTTATAAAAAGTTTTTTTTTTTAAATCATATGTTATGAAAAGTAATTTAAAAAGTAAAACAACACAAAAGCAAAAAGAAATCTATCTATCTAATCTATCTATCTATCTCTTTCTGCATCTATACTTCCATCTATGTATCAAAAACAGATTATAGATTAGATATGAGAGGGAGAGAGAGAGAGAGATCAATGATCAATATTAAATGATCAATATTAATGAATAATTTAAAACATGCGAATATTCTAAGTGAATTTCTAGGTCGGAAACATCATCGAAACTGCATGTCGCCTCAAATGATATAGCAGTAACTTTTCTGGTTAAAAACCGCAGATGTGTTTCACAGAACAGGCAGGAGCACAGTAGAGACTTCAAATAAATGGAAAGTATGTAATTTGGTGGGTTTCCTGTCTGGCCTCCGTATACGCCAATTTTCAAAACTAGAGAATGTTGAGAATGGAGAATGTTGAAAAGTTTTGAAATGCATGAGAGTATTTCATGATTGAGTAAAATATACCAAAATGTGATGTTTTTGGCTAAAATGAAATATAAATGTAAACCAAGATTTAAAGTAATTGCTCATCAAACTCACTAGATCTGACAATATAAATGTGAGCTTGAAGGCACTTTTTAATCTATTATCAACTTTTCATTTCAAATGCCCAGTCAATGATCACAATCACTTATATCAGTTCACAGGTACTCTGTAGAGGTGGTTTGGCTAATATGCAAAAAAATTCCTTAAAAATACTTACTCAAGGTGAGCTTTCTATTGGGAAAAGAACATACTTGCCCCCTGCTATTCAAAATAATCCCTGTTCAAGTCTACATCATAATGAGAAGCTTTGTTACTTACTAAGGTCGAGGTCCGAGCCTCCAGAGCATCAGTGGCCTTACGCCTCATGCTTAATCTTCAGTCCAAATTGATGAAGGAAATAATAAACTCTAGTCTTAGTATATCATAGATAAAGAGGATTCACCAGTCAATTCTAAAATTTCAAATCTCCATCTAAGTGGATTTGGTTCAATCCTATCGACACTGAGCAAGATAAAGCTGTATCTTGGGAGAGTCCTGGGTTGGAGTCCCCACATGTGGCCGAGGTCACATCTGTATGCTGCCCCCCCATCGCTCTGCTCCCATAAGTTCTAGCAAGAGTTCGCCAAGACAGTCTGCTAGTAGCACCCTTTTGGCAGCTCGAACATGGCTCTGAGAGATAATATCTCTGTGAGATGGCACTCTATGGGAGATTCCCATCCGCAAAGATCCACTGTAGACCCAGTAACTGCGCAGTAGCTACAGTCCTGGAGCTCCTACAATAACATTTCTTAGTGGGGTTGGCTCCTTCTACAATCAGGGTTATGTGGCCGTCATTTCGGCCAGCCATGCCCCTGTTGAGGTAGCCTCTGTGGGGCAACATCCTCTAACTTCGAGGTTCATGAGTGGTATCTGCAGGCCACGCATACCTCCCAGGGACCTTCTATGGTCCTGGAAGCTCTGTCGGTTGCCCCATTCAAGCCCCTAGAGCAGATCTACTGTCTCAAGCCGGAGGGCTGATTTATCCTCCTCGGCCAGAACTCGGGAACTGTGGGTCTGGCCCCTGAGGGGCACTAGCTCATAGATTCGGGTCTCACAACTAAGATTGTTGAAACCATGTTAATTCTAGAGCACCATCCACAAGGAAAGCATACGCACTCAAGTGGCAGCTTTGGCTTGTGGTGTGAGGAACGTCACCTAGACCCAGTGAACTGCGCAATAGCTACAGTCCTGGAGTTCTTACTGAACGTTTCTCAGCGGGCTGGTTCCTTCTACAAGCAAGGTTACTCTGGTCACCGCTTCAGCCAGCCATGCCCCTGTTGATGGACCCTCTGTGGGGCAACATCCTCTAACTTCAAGGTTCATGCGTGGAGTCAGATGGCTGTGGCCCATCTGCAGGCCACGCATACCTTCCTGGGACCTCCTGTGGTCCTGGAAGGTCTGTCGGGTGCCCCATTTGAGCCCTTAGGGTGGATCTACCGTCTAAAAAAGCCACAGGGCTGATTTATCACCCTCGGCCAGAACTAAGGAAGCTGTGGGCTGGCCCCTGAGGGGCACCAACTCATAGATTCTGGTCGCACAAATGAGGTGGTAGAGACCATGTTAAATGCTAGAGCACCATCCACAAGGAAATTGCATGCGCTCAAGTGGTGCCTTTTTGTCTGGTGGTGTGAGGAACATCAGCTACACCCAGTGAACTGCGCAATATCTACAGTCCTGGAGTTCTTACACGAACGTTTCTCAACGGGTTGGCTCCTTCTACTATCGGGGTTATGTAGTGTTGTAATAGTGTGGTAATTTAGTATTATTTGGGAAGAAGTCACCAAGAGTTACAGGTTAATTTCTGGTATAATTTGTTCAATTGTTGAGATAGAAGATGCAACGCAATGGGAGGTTGAGAACTCCATATCAGAGGCAGGGCTGTTGATTTTTCTATGTATTTTTCATGTCCCAAGACAAAGAAATTGCTGGCTTGATTTTCTATCACACTCTGCAGACCTGACAAAACCAAACAGCAAACAGTCATTTGTTTGGAATGCTTTTTTTTAATGGCGCCAAACAAAATGCATGTCATCGCTGTTAGTGGTGTAGATCCATGATTTACCCACGACATAGGCCTCATTATTGATTTGTTTATATTCACCATGATTTTTCCACATGATGTGGTTTTCCTTTACCCCACACACAGTTCACATGATTCAAAACGTGTCAACGTCTATGTGCAGCTTCAGAGCATGCTGTAATAAAATGCATATATAAATCATTATAAATACAGAATCCAATCTGTAGCTTTCAGATGCTGCTGTAGAGGAACTTTGTTTTACCAGAAAGGTTTGCTGGTGCCACGGTTCTCCCGGAGTAACAGCATGAGCTGAGCGCTGTTGCGCACGCACGGACTTCTTCCGGGGTGACATCATTTGGGGGTTCGATTCCCGACCCGGATGGCTCCACATGCCGAAGTGTCCTTGAGCAAGACACTGAACCCCAAGTTGCTCCCGATGGCAAGCTAGCCAATGGCAAGCTGCCTTGCATGGCAGCTGTGCTACCATTGGTGTGTGAGTGTGTGCTACCATTGGTGTGTGAGTGAGTGAATGGGTGAATGAGACACAGTGTAAAGCGCTTTGGATAAAAGCGCTATATAAGTGCACATTTACCATTTACCATTTCTTCGCCCCGTCGCGTCAGATGTGCGTACACGGAAGTGCGCACAGCTGTTAGTGGTTGCCGACTAATGAATGGACAGCTATATATACCGTGAGTCATGCTTCGCATGGCACGGTTCAACATAACACTGATAACGATTTGTATAAGGACTAATATAACGACTTATACGGAGCGACCTTGTTTTCATGCCTTGTTCTAGCCTTAGTCCTAGTCACAGTCATAGTTCTAGTCATAGCCATAGCCAAGTTAGCTTTAGTCTTAGCCATAGTCAGTGAGCATAGCTTAGCTTAGGAGTTTTGTTTCTATTGTTTTGCTTTAGACTCAACACTGTAAATAAAACATCACCATTTCACTGCGATTGCATCCTGCCTACTTCCTTCCCGTCATGCCACGTGACAGATTGAACCGCCAGAACCATGGATGTAGCAGAAGAACGGAGGAGATGCCGGCCGCGGACCAGCACACAAGTATCCCCGCCATAGGCTCCATGCATTTCGCCCAGAAGACTCCGGAATACCTGCCTGCGCTGTATGATAGCCAGCATTATCCGGACTACTTTGTCATTAAATGTCAGCAATATTTTGCCAGCCTGTGCGACCCAAAACCATCTGAAGGTCAGTTCATACTGTTCATTATGTCTCGCTTTGTGGGTTTCGCTCGCACATGGGCAGAACAAGTATTGGCTGAAATGCCCGAAGTGCTGGAGCATATTTGGCAGTTCTTGGACTTGTTTCTTGCAGACTTCGGAGAACCAGGGCAACAGTGTAGTGTGGACAAAGTGTTGCGGGAAGGTAACTGGAGGACTAATACTGAGCCCCTGCTCCATGAGTACTATGACCAGACAGAACAGAGAAGGGAGATGGGCAGCAAGGACCCCAGTCACAGCCCCACCGCATCGCCTATTCCAGTCAAGTGGCCTGTCTCAGTCAAGTCCCCGGTCCAAGCCAAATCTCCAGACCAAGCCAAGTCTCCAGACCAAGCTAAGTCTCCAGTCCTAACCAGGTCGCAGACCCATGTCCCTGCCATGTCACAGATCCATGTCCCAGCGATGTCTCCAATCTCCGTCCAGGTCACAGCCACAACCAAGCACCAAGTCATGTTCATATCCAAGTCCGGTAATCGAGTTCCATTGGTGTTCAAGTCGGCTGCCCCAATTATCAGAGTTCCGCAATTTCCAAGTCTCCAGTCTCAACCATAGTTGGGTCTCAAGCCTCAGCCACAGCCCAAGCCACAGTCACGCCTTCAGCCCAAGCCACAGACATGCCTCCAGCCCAAGCCACAGTCACACCTCCAGTCCAAGCTACAGTCCCGCCTCCAGCCCGGGTCCACGACGTTCAAGTCAAAGCCCGGTCTCAGGTCCACGGCGTCAAGTCCAAGCCAGGTCTCAGGTCCACGATGTCCACGTCCAGAACGAGTCTCAAGTTCAAGATGCACAAGTCCAGACCCAGTCTCAAGCTCACGACGTCAAGACCAGACCCAGTCTCAAGCTCATGACATCCAAGTCCAGACCCAATCTCAAGCTCACGACGCCCAAGTCCAGACCCAGTCTCAAGCTCACGACATCCAAGTCCAGACCCAATCTCAAGCTCACGACGCCCAAGTCCAGACCCAGTCCCAGGTCCATGTCCCTGTCGTGGCTCATGTCCGAGTCACAGCCCCGGCTCCGGTCCCAGTCACAGCCCCAGCTCCGGTCCCAGTCACAGCCCCGGCTCCAGTTCCCGACACCACAGCCATGCCTCACGTGCCCGACACCACAGCCATGTCCCTTGCTCAGGCCATGTCCCTTGCTCAAGCCATGTCCCTTGCTCAAGCCACGTCTCTTGTTTAAGCTCAAGCCACGTCTCAAACTCAAACCACGTCTCATGTTCGAGCTCAAGCCACATCTCAAGCTCAAGCCACATCTCAAGCTCAAGCCACATCTCAAGTTCAAGCTCAAGCCATGTATCTAGGCCAAGCCATGTATCTAGGCCAAGCCATGCCTCTGAGCCAGGTTCGGCCACCTGCGCCGCCTGTCCTGGCCACGCCTCTGAGCCCTGTCCCGGCCCCGCCTCTGAGCCCTGTCCCAGCCCTGCCTCTGAGCCCTGTCCCTGCCACGCCTCTGAGCTCTGTCCCGGCCACGCCTCTGGTCACGCATCGGGACCACGACCCGGCCATGCCTCTTGTCACGCATCGGGACCACGACCCGGCCATGGCCCAGCCTGCCTGTTCCGCTGGGGACGCTGCTCAGCAGCCCTGTTCAGCTGAGGACGCGCAGCAGGCCCAGTTCAGCTGAGGTCGCCGCTCAGCAGCCCTGTTCGGCTGAGGACGCCGCTCAGCGCCCTGTTCGGCTGAGGACGCCGCTAAGCCTTCACGTCCAGCCAAGGACATTGCACCGCTCTCAAGCATTGATGAGAGCATCACTCAGCCTGTCTGCCTGGCTGTAGACTTTGTTTTGCTCCCCTGCTCCAAAAACACTGTGCAGTTTCTTCATGGCCCTGCATGGGACATTCGGCCCAGGGGCCCGGGACGCCAATGAAAGGAGAGGACTCCTGTCACGGGGGGTGCCTTTGGGGGGTGGGGGGTTCTCAACTGCTGATAATGATTTGTATAAGGACTAATATAACGACTTATATGGAGCGACCTTGTTTTCATGCCTTGTTCTAGCCTTGGTCCTAGTCACAGTTCTAGTCATAGCCAAGTTAGCTTTAGTCTTAGCCATAGTCAGTGAGCATAGCTTAGCTTAGGAGTTTTGTTTCTATTGTTTTGCTTTGCACTCAACACTGTAAATAAAACATCACCGTTTCCTGCGATTGCATCCTGCCTACTTCCTTCCCGCGTCAACGCGTGACAGATGGAGTCGAGCAGAAGGCTAAAATGGTGTATTGTTATCCAACTCTATGTTTCCCACTTGGTCTTTCTACTATTTACTCTTCAAACTGTTTAAACTGTTTATCACCATTACCAGGCTGAGATAAAGACTTCTTGCATGAGGTCAGATGACCTTCATTTCCATTACCTCGGGCAAAATGCTCTATCAAACAACACGCAACTGTATTCTAATGAAGACAACATTCAATCAAATGGAATTTATAGATCTTTGGATTCATTTTAATATAGAAACTCTTCCTCAAATCGTTTAACATTAAGATTGCCCTTTTTTTATTTGTTTTTGTGCATATTTTTAATGCTGTTGGTTAAAAATAATAATAATAATAAATCTTTGCCAAGTGCTATTCTCTGCCATTTTAACTGACTACGCCAACTCCTCATGAATATTCTAATTTAAACATCTCATTAGTACAGTATATAGTGGTTAATAACCTGCTTAGAGATAAAAGCCGCACAGCTATAAAAACAGATGTCCTGTGTAAAATATTATGTATTGAATATTCCACATGCACAATAATATATATTTCTTTCTGCACAATTCATGTTCATAATTTAATGTTTATGATTAGCAAGCTAATTTGTAAAATTGAGAAATGTAAGTAAATACTGCATAACGGAGACAGAAGCACCTTTAAATTCAGTCTTTACTCAACTGTAATGTACTGTGCATTATTTCTCCGCATGTTATTGTTTAGTCTGCCATCTAGAGGCGAAACCTTTGGGTGAAGGAGATGAAGAACCACCAACACTAAGCAATCAGTCTCTGATCAGTTTATATTCAGTTTAGTTTCAGTTTGAAATTTTAAACGTCTGAGCAAGAAGACAAACTTCATGAATGAATTACAAGCATAATCCATGCTGTGCATCGTGTTCATTTTATACAGATCACCACAAAACATTGCAACATGACAGATAAAAGGAAAAAAAGGAAGTCATAAAAATTTCTATTTTCATTTGAAATTGTAATTCTGCACTAGATCGAGATTTCTGTGGGAATCTGGGAAAAAATCTCTGTACGGCTAAAAATGCTTTTTAAAAGTGTTTTTTTTTTTGTTGTTGTTGCTTGTTTATGTTCCAGTAATATACATTGACATGTCTAATTTAAGAAAACATTTTTTCCACCCAAAAACGTCAATATTTTAATCTATGCTACTTTCTAGTCTTGCCTTGAGAAACATGCAAAAGTGAAAGATAATGCTGCAGTTTACAAATATCGATATAGTACAATATGTCATATGACCAGATGAAGGGTTTTCCCAGGCTGACATTTCAGTAGAAGAGGACGGAGGAGAGCAGAGGGACGAACATGAGGAGGAAACTCAGCATGAAATTCTCAGCATCGTTACACACGTTTCCCTGACAACACTCCACGTCTGTTATGACGAGCCCATGTGACTTTAGTAGAGTCATATTGCAGATGTTCTTGGTTGTGCACCCTTTCAAGGTCATTACATTAAGTCCATGAGTAACTAAAACAGAAAGGACAAAAAAACTGAAAAACAAGAACAAATAAACGGTTACAATGATTAACGAAAACATTTAATTTTCATTCATGATAGTTATACATATGATCAAATGCTGTTAGGTCACATGATCACACACAATCACCCGCAGCAACCTAACCCTGCATTCATTACGGCGCATGTAGTCCAACATTTTCCTCAGTTCCGCTTTTACACCTATAGTTCCGACCTGCAATTACTTTCCATTTACTTCCCATTTAACACACGAAAAATGGAAGAAACATAACCATGGTTTCATCTTGTCCGGTCCTCTCATTAAATGAAAGGAGCTCGGTGGTGCCGCTGGTGAGTGGTCATGGTTATTTAGTACTGTTAGCTTGCTTTGGTAATCTGCTAATGAAGGTTGCACAAAGTCTAGGTGCTATACATCATGGTTACTGAGTCATTCTCAGAATATGCTTACAGAAACATGACCCTGCTTATAGGTCATGGTGTAGTTAAAACACTGTGTGACTTATTATTGTGCATATATATATATACACACACACACACACACACACAGTTGTGCACAGTTATTGTTACCTGGATTTCTTTAAAGCTGCTTTGTGACAATGTCCATTGTTAAAAACACTATATGAACAAACATCTAAGGTTTTCACCTGTTGCAGTGATACAGCGATCTTCAGCTCCCTCACACTGCAGTTTTTGAGAGCAGTCAGTGTCACTACAGGTGTAACTTTGACTACATGGACAGCAATAATCTAATTATTGACCTTAATTCAAGTAAGGTAATAATGTGATTATTAATGTGAGCATTAAGGTATTTACATGAGTCTCTTTTAGAATACTCCTGTCATGTTTCCGTTTTACATGTTATAGTTCATAATTAGATTAACAGCCCACGTCATTACGTCACCACGCCACGCTGTTCGACGTCACTCCAGAATTTCACATATCGTTTTGGGTGTTTTTGTTGAATTTTTTTCGAACACTTTAAGTGCAGTTAATTATTAGTCATGCTGTACAGTACGTGCTAATAGACGACTGCTTGAAGCCGTGGGTGCGTCTCAAATCGCATACTTACCTACTGTATAGTATACGAGATACATGTCTTTTTCCCCACTACAGGCCTATAGTAGGCAAGTATGCCGTTTGGGATGCAGACGAACTCTCTTGTTCGCCGTAAAACGTAAAACTGCCGTGTATGATCGTGTCATGTCACAAAATGTGGTGAAAACACTCACACGACGTTCATAATGTGATTAAGGTGTTTACATGTCTGTAATACACGTCCATAATATGATTAAAACAGGAGTAATCCACCTGTCTTAATTCAATTAGAGCTTACTTAGATTATGACCATAATTAGATTAAGGTTGGTGTTTACATGGTAGTTTCTTAATCAAAGTATGGTCTTAATTAAATTAAGAGTGGATTATTGTTGTCCATGTAAATGCAGTCAATGTTTCTCATTGGTGGGCTGCTGCGGCATAGCTTAATAAAGAAATAATTAAATAAAATGATATCAGCATGTCTCTTACGTATGTAACCAAACTGATAAATGGTCAAATCTTTTCTTGCTATCCTTTCTCTAGTTATCTTAAAATGTATTACTGAGCAATATAAACATGCCAGACATTTCAATATCGCACAGCAGACCTTTAAAGAGGGACAAAATTTGGAAAAAATTCCTTTATGTGTGTTTTTAAACTTATGTGAATTTTGAGGATGGCAGTACAAATGCAGAACTGAATATTTAATTCCCTATTTGAATAAAATAAACTGCTTAGTTTTACCTGGAAGGTCATTGTTGTTGCAGAAAGGAGTATTGCACACTGGGTATTGTTGGCGATTTTCACCATACCGATGTTCATACTCCAGTTTACACACTGCTCTGGGATCCGCAAGACCAAACACAATCCTCAAATATGAGCCCTAGACCAGCTGCACCACCAATTATATCTGAAAAAGTTTCAAGATTTGTGTAATGATACAGAAAGTCAAAGTATATTATAGGCAGAAAACACAAATTTGTTTAAAATATCTGATTTTTATTTTTTGGATTGTTCAGAATTCAAAGAAGCACACAAATATATCTAAAGTTAGATGTTCTTATACTTACAGATGTCCACAGAAGTTGTTGTTTTCGCACACGTATAGGTACACTCCGTGGCTTGATGGTCAAACACCGTGTCATTGTACATAACTGGATAACATTCCAGCGATCAATTTTGTTTTTCTTTGTTTAAAAAGAAAGAAATCTGTGAATATTTACTGCTGGTGCTCATTTTGTTTGTATTTTTGGGAAATGGTGGGGAGGACAGAACAGAAAAGGCGATTTAGATAGGCATAGCAGTTCAACAGAAATGTTCATCAGAAGGTCAGCAAAAATATTTAATTAAAAATTAAAAAGCAACGTAGAAATGTAGAAATGTTCAATATAATTTAAACTTTAGAAATGTTCATTAGAAATGTTTAGCAGAAACGTATAGCAGAAATGTTTAGCAAAAATTGTTCAGTAGAAATGTAGAAATGTTCTGTAGAAATGTTTATCAGAAGTGTTCAGCAGAAATGTTCAATAAAAATGAAACTTTAAAAAAAAAACATTCCAGCGACAATGCTAAAGGGAAATAAAAATAAAAGGTCAGTTGCACATCTCACACTAAGGAATTACTCACAAACTCGTGCTAACCAAATGAAATATCAGTTCGCGTACCTCCAGAAGAAATCATGCAGATGAGCAGCAGCGTAATCTGGGTCCTCATTGTTGCTGGATGGAAGATGTTGTGAAGACAAAGCCAGGTAGTTTTATTATGAGATGAAATATGATATGAAAGGGTTTGCAATTATATAATAATTCACAGTGGGCTGGGTTTAATGGGTGGAGCCAGGTATGTGTGACTATACTACGTATAATAAAGTATTCTTATTACTTTCTTTATTTCCTCAAAATGCCTTCACCACTTCCATGATATTACAATTGGAGAATATAAACAAATGTAATATCCTTTGAAGAATAATTAAATAATAATAATGATGGTAAACAAGTTTTTTTTTTTACATTTAGTTAAACTCTGTAAACATTCATGAAATTGTTGTTATTTCTAGTAGCAAATTACATATACTCTCTGGATTAATCTTAGTATTTGTTAGTGATGCTGTCATCTCTTGGGTTTAATATAATGTACAGTAAGTGCTGCTAAAGCCTACAGCTAACAAAACTAGTAAGCTACTGAAACCCCAACATCTGGCAACCTCAATTTTCTTTACATATTGTGAATAATCAAGGTAATAGTTAAAAAAAATTATTCCCTCAGATGGAGGAACAGAACAATTTGGATTATTTGAGTGCATTGCAAGCATTTACCATAACAGGAAACAAGTTATCAAGCTGCTTGAATTTTAAATGATTTTGAGTTTGTGACTACAACATGGTTGTTTGACATTTCATATCTGCATGACGTTCTGTGACAAGGATGGTCTGGTTGTTGAAAATAACATTAAATTATCACATATTATCCACTGATATACATTAATAATCAATATTATAATTGTTGGGAATAATTTCACAATAAATTTTTCTTCTTTTTTTAATGAAGGTTTTCCCCTTTTATACCATGAGTATGCTCTTAATCCTTACTGAATGTCTGATGAATTTTAAATACATGTTCATAATCTGAAGACTCATTTGCATAAATAATTTTTTTTAAAGGTTCCAGTACAAGAAAGTCTAATTGTGATATTCATTGTTAATTTCCCTATTCGCCTGTGTCTTGCCTTTGAGCAGTTTGCACAATGTTGTTAAAAAAAAAACAACTCTCAAAATGGGTTGCATGTCCAAACAGTATATGCAGATTTGACTTGAATCTGACAGGGATTTGATTTCATTTTAATTACTCAGCTTAAACATGGAACGTTTTATATTGTCTGAATTTGCCAGAAATCTGATATAAGCTTTCTATTTGAACATAGCTTTGAAAGATTTTCTTGGAAAACCTTGGAAAAAAAACCCGACCAAATCATAATGACATAAGACATAATTTCTGGACAAATAATAACCTCTTCTTTAAAATGTCTTGAAGTAAAATAAATAATAATTAAAAAAATCCCTACACCATCTGTTCTGAATTCCTCAATGGATGTTGAGGCAAATTCTTATTGTGAATTATTTGATTTTTATTTATTAATCTGATTTATTTTTGATAACGGAGCACATCAGAATAATGTGATTACATAACACTACAAGTCATTTGCAATAGAGTTAATCATGTTGGAAAACAATGACTGACAAGTTCTCTCAAGGGTTGTGATTGAGTCATTTATTTCATTTCAAAAAATGATCTGCGTTGTGTCTGAGCTGATTGTCATCAAGCTCCAAAATGGGTAAGTTATTCTAATAATTGGTCTTTATAAAAAATTAAATAAATAAATAAAAAGGTCTAACCTAAATGATTTATAATGGTAATGAAGCTTAATGATTAATCATTTGTTTCAAATAGTTACTAACATAGTTCATGATTTGTTCTTACAAAGGTGATAGATTATAAATATTCCAAAAATTAAACTGTTACTGGGAATATTTATATAAATGCACAAACTTGCATTATTTACCTGATGAAATCTTGAGGGACAGGCCTGCTTGAAATTTTTTCTTGACATATTTTTCACAACCAGCACGACTACAGGCGTAACAAATACGTTGGCCAGCATCAGCTAAACGAGGGAAATAAAATAATAAAATAAATCAAAATCAACATAGATGGTATATGTTGGGAAATTTTCTATTCCCTCAGATACGTATAAGTATGTTTAGGTTATAGTTTGATTTCGGTCTCATGAACTTTACAGAATCTGTCTGATGTGTACGTGCAAGTTTAACATATCACCATAGGAACTCCCTCTTTTCTGTGTTAGGCAAACCATAAGATCAGACCATATATGTTCAAGAAAGCTGTACATTCTTGTATTGCCTAAGATGTTTTTCACGTATGTGGCCAGTCAGTTCAACTGCCATATTATTTCAACATCAGTACGCCTATGGACGGCTATTTTGCCTATATAAACCTCTGTGAATCTGCAATAAATCGGATGTCTCTTTGAACTGCTCTGGTTGCCAGCGTGTTCATTCAGACTTTCCGGCACCATATACGCTCAGTGATAACCCACATGCGCTAGTTTTTCTGTAGAGTAAATGAAGCAGAGGCAAGAAAGGCTGACGGAGGAAAAGTGAAGATAAAACTGTTATTTGCTTTACCCTTACAATTTGGTGTCAGAAGCGGGATTTCTCCGGTAATCATTTATTTTGTTCATTTCCCTGATGTGGTGAATTTCCGAACTTTTAAATGGGAGTTGTTGTCTGAGTTTAGGATAATCTGTACTCTGTGAGCTCCTCTGCAAATGTCATGCCCACGACTGCCTTATAATAGAAATAGTATTTTTGTTTGTTTGCGCTTTTGTGGTTTATCAAGGAGTATATTTTGTTTGTTTGTATTTTTTGTTGGTTGTTTCTTTAGTGTTGTGTTTTTTTCCAGGCATGGGAAGGTATTACTCTACCCCTGCTATCCTTTTACCGGGAATAATTCCTCATGATTGAGCTGAAGCCGGTTCTGGGGGTTTATGTTTATATTCTGTTCTGTATCTTGATTGTTTGAATGGATGGTCAATGGAGTGTTCTCCCCAGTTACAAATGATCTCTTCATGGCTCTTTTGAACCTCGCCATTCTAGCACAGATTGAACGGATGAACACTCATGCCCAGAACGAAGGCTAAAGCATTGTTAAGTCGATAGCCAAAATCTCGTTAGGCTTAGAGGCCAGGACATGACCCATAAAGCCTCGAGCCTGGGGTCGAACATCTTTAGCCAGCTGACATCGCTCACATTCTCGACACCACTGTGTCACCTCTGCGTGCATCCCTGGCCAATAACACCGCTGACGTATTAGTTCAGTGGTATGCTCAACTCCCTGATTTTGATGTAACTGGGTCAATACATCACATTTGAAAGCCACAGGCAAAATAAACTGTAGCATTTCCTCACCCCGTCGGGGCGAGACACACAACGATAAAGGACTCCAATTCTTTTGAAAAGACGTTCCCATTGCCGAAGCAAAGTCAACACAGTCTTGGGGAGCTGCTGATGCTCTGCTAAGCTAGGATATAACCCCTGTTCCCAATAAACCAAAACCATCTGAATATCAAGATCCACCTCCAGTAACCCACTCAGGTCCTCACAGGAAAAGCTAGGCAATACTGTAATCACCAATTGGTCACCTTTTATTACCAGTCCTGCCTCCGTCACCAGCCTCACCACAGCAAGAACAGTCCCTGGCAAGAAACTCCTGTGTCTCCTGGCAAAACTGATTCTGTCTAGAGAGGGCATCAGCGTTACGGTTGCTTTTACCGGAACGATACCGAACCTCAAAATCAAAAGAGGCCAACTGGGCAGCCCAACACTGTTCAGTAGCTCCCAGTTTTGCAGAGGCCAGGTGGCTAAGGGGATTATTATCCGTATAGACAATGCATTTCTGACTCCGCAGGTACTCCCTAATCTTCAGTTATGGCTCATTTGAGTGCCATAAACTCGAATTTCATGGAGCTGTAGTTAGTCATTGCGCTCAGTGGGCCTAAGACTGCGGCTGGCATAAGCGATAGGGCGCACTTTACCCTCATGCTCCTGCGAGAGGACTGCACCCAAGCCCACTATGGCTAGCATCCACCTCCAGGATAAAGGGCCGAGAAGAGTCAGCACATGCCAACACTGGAGCGGTAGAAAGCCTATTCTTCAATTCCTCGAAGCTCACCTGACACTGCTCCGCCCACGCCTCCAAAATCCCTTGAGTAGCTCGTTTTTGGAGGCCCGATCCAGCACATACTGCACCCAGCTTATGCAGGGGCACTGCCAATTTGGCAAACTCCTTGACAAAACGCCGATAACTGGCAAAACCTAGAAACGACCATAATTCTGTCACAATTAGATGGACACCGCCATTCAGCCACAGCCTCAATCTTTGCAGGATCAGTTGCTACCCCAACGGCCGATATAACATGGCCCAAATACTTCACTTCCCTTTGAAAGAACGCGCACTTACTCAACTTGACCTTAAGTCCTTCACATGCTAACCGACCCAAGACTACCTCCAATTGCTCCAAATGTTGAGTTACGGAGGCAGAACAGACGATAACATCATCCAGATATAAAAGTAAGGATTGGCACTGTTGGTCCCCCAAACAACCTCTCCATTATCCTCTGAAAGGTATCTGGGTCATTGCACGGGCCAAAGGGCATACTGTTCCACTCAAAGAGTCCAAAAGGAGTACAGAAAGCCATCTTAAAACAATCCTTCTCTGCAACAGCAACCTGGTTATAACCACTGGCCAAATCTAATGTCGAAGCAACAAGCACCACTCAAGGAGTCCCAAAGTGAGTCCAATTTGAGGCAAAGGAAATGCATCCGTCTTAGTTTTGGCATTAAGTTGGCGGTAGTCCATGCACATCACGAGACTTCCATCTTTCTTTTGATCAACACAATCGGTAAAGCATATGGACTACAGCTTTCCCGAATTATATCAATCAGTTGTTGGAAACTGAGATGAGCCTTCACCACCGCATACTCTAATAGCGGTATCCGTCTAACATATTGCCGAACCGGCGTCTCATCCAACAAGGGAATCTCATGAGAAATTAAAATGGTACATCCCAAGTATCCCTCCTGAGTAGAAAACACTGACTGAAATTTATGCAGCAAAGTTCTTACCTGACACTGCTCCTGCTCACTGCTGTAGCCACTGACATAACCTAAGTCGTTCCTGACTCCATGGTTCAAAGTGTTGCAGAAAACAACTTTCCATAATGGTTCAGACCATTGAGCCTGTATCAACCAAACAGGAAACTGGCACTCCACCCATGGACGCAAGAACGTGGGGACAGGAAGACATCAAACAAGATGTAGAAACAGATCCTTTTGACAATACAGAGCTACTATATCCCCAACCCGAGCGATGGCTCTGAGGCTCAGGGGGCACTAGTTTTCTGAATGCGTAAGAAGGGGAAGGCTGCTTCCCCCCAACAAAACGTGTGAGAGAATGTGGGGTGCGCTGGCGAACCCACTCCCCATGGCACTCCCTGGCAAAATGGCCTGGCTTTTGACACTGCCTACAAATTATGGGCCCAGTACGAGTAACTCGACTATGCACTTCTGAACCTTGCAATCAGACGAAGTTTTGCATGAGCTGATTTAACTTCTCTTGCTATACCTTTAACATTTCCATCAATTCACGCAGTTCAAACATTTGAGACAAAGTACAAGCTCCCATCTTCGAATCCCCATGAACACCATACTGAATACCATGGGCCAAAAGGACAGATAGATTTCGAGCCCTCGCGCCCCCTGGCCTACCTTCCAACTCCCATCGAAGAGCTTCACCCCATATCTCTAGCAAAGTGGAATTAGGCTGTTGGCGCACCAGCTGTTTGAGCTCTCGTCTCAAAGTACTATCATTCACATATTCAACAAATTGGTCACGAAGCACGGTTTCCGCATTCACCATAACATTTGGTGACTGTTGCTTAACCTTCTCCAGGAGGCTCATCAAGGCAAGGGAAAACTCCAAGAGTGTTTCCTGCTCTTGCTGCCTCCGGGAGAAGAAAGCTTCCTGTAAGGCCACATATGACAATGTGCACCCGTACAACTCACGCAGTGCTTTAATAATTTTCTCCAGGTTTCCTCGCTCCTCAGCCGAACGATATCGTATCTCCTCTCATGCTTTCCCCTCCAAATGATCAAATAGAAAGAATGCCTGGTCTGCAGTGGATAAATAACGAGTTCTCATACATGCGGTAGCTTCCTCAACCCATTCATTAAAGCTCACCCCTTACAAACCACTAAATTTTGGACATCTCCGGTCTCTAGGCACAAACACAAACCTGTCGATTACTGGAGTAGTAGTGCCAGTCACTGGTGGCAATATGGGGGAAGCAACTATAACAGCGGCACTCAGTCCAGCAACATTATCCCCGGTTAAGTCCGATGCCCTTTCCTGTCGCAATCTCTCATTATCGGCCCTAAGTTGAGCCACCAGCTCTTTGAGTTCCTGTAATTCTCCCTCCATTTATGATGGAACACGCTTACCCACAGCACGTAAGGGGTCAGAACTACAATCTCCGGAGCACACACTTCTGCTTGGTTCCTAAAAAAGACAACCTAACAAAAAAAATATGGTCCCCCAGCCTCAGTCAAATATTCCGTGGAAATCCTGCCAACTACGCCACCTGTAGCAATGGGGCTCGTGAAGCTCGCTCAAAAACAATTACGCCACCCCGAATGAACGGGGAAAATAACCCAGATAAGAACACACATGTATGTTCCACTTAGAGTAGGCCAGAGGCATGGAGCTAGATAAAAACAGTTTTATTTTTAGATTAAAAAGAACAAAAGATTATAAAAGAAACACAACCAACATAAGATAACAGTCACAAACAAATTTAACAGATGATCTTAGGAGGGCTGAGGCTTCCTGTGTGAAGGGCCAGCTAGTACAGAAGCACCAGCGGTATAAAAGGGAAAAACACCCCGCCCACAAAATGCACTACACATATGTGTTCTGTATTCCATATCAGGCTAAGTTGAAACATTCTAATCATGTTTATGTAAAACGATATCCACTCTCTGAATCTAAAGTCTGTGGTATTGATGTTATTGTAAATTCATTACTACATCAAGGTGTATTAAAACTCTAAGTTCTTACAATACACCTATTAACCCTGTTCCAAAAAAACAGATGGAACCTGGAGATTCACACAGGACTTACGTTAGATTATAGAAATTGTCATCTCTGTTTCACCTGATGTGTATATACTATTATCACTCTAATTCTGTCTCACCATGCATGGTTTAGTGTGGTGGACTTGTGTTCTGCAGTTTTTTTGTGTTCCGTGGCAGAAGATCACACAGCTGCTGCTTTCTTTCACGCATCAGGGACGACAGCTGACATGGACTCGTCTTCCACAATGTCACGTATCCGGAAACTCGGGACTCCATGTCCCATCAGCCACTGCACTACACCACCTGACCACATGCACCTGACTCACCTGTCTTTGTCTGCACTCTTTCCGGGTCTTTCGTTGTTATAGACTCACGTCACTTCTGTCTCCGTGTTTTGTTTCTGACCACAGTATTATGCCCAGTTGTCCTAGTGTCTTTGTTTCGTTGTTCGTATGTTTAAAATAAATGTTTAAAAAATCTGCGATTGCTTCTGCCTCAACTCGCCAGACGTGACAGAACGAAAGACCGTGACTACGAAGCAGTAGATTTTTATTTATTTATTTTTTTCGGATACAGCAGTTTGCTCCCACCCTCCCTCCCCGATGGGTCTCATGGATTCCCCTCTGTTCGCCGACCTCAGGGATTCCCCGCTGTTCAGCTACCTCAGATATGCGCAGCCGGTGAGTCCTGTGAAGGAAGGATCTCTCTGCCGCCACGCTATGTGTGTGAGGACGCTCCAGCTCCGTGCGGACTCATGAATTCTCCGCTGTTCGCCGACCTCAAGGACTCCCCACTGTTCAGCTACCTCAGAGTCGCGCCGCGGTGAGTCCTGTGAAGGAAGCTCTCTGCCGCCCGCTATGTGTGAGGACGCTCCAGCTCCGTGCGGACTCATGAATTCCCCTCTGTTCGCTGACCTCAGGGATTCCCTGCTGTTCAGCTACCTTAAGGTGCCTCAGCCTTCCTGTTCAGTTGCGGTCGTCGCTCAGCCTCCTTGTTCAGCTGAGGTCGTCGCTCAGCCTCCCTGCTCAGCAGTGGCCGTCGCTCAACTTCCCTGCTCGGCTGTGGACGTTGCTCTGCCTTCCTGCTCGGCTGTGGACGTCGCTCTGCCTTCCTGCTCGGCTGCGGTCGTCTCTCTGCCATCCTGCTTCGCTGAGGACGTCACTATGCCTCCATGCTCCGCGGAAGACGTCGCTCCTTCCCTTCGCTGCGCTCCGTGTGTCGCTCCCCCTTCCTGCTCCACGGAGGACGCCGTTCCCCCCTCATGCTCCACGGAGAGCGTCGTTCCTCCCTTGTGCCTCACGGAGAACCTCGCTCCTCTCCCTGGCCTCGCGGAGACCCTCGCTCCCCCCGTGTGCCTCGCGGAGACCCTCGCTCCCCCCGTGTGCCTCGCGGAGACCCTCGCTCCCCCCGTGTGCCTCGCGGAGACCCTCGCTCCCCCCGTGCGCCTCGTCAGGTACTTCGCTCCCCCCCTGAACCTCGGGGTGAGGCATGCTCCGCTCTCCTGTCCCGTGGGGGACGTCGCCCCACTTTCATGCTTTGCCAAGGACTTCCCCCGCTTCCTTGTGCCATGGTGGAAGCTGCTCGGCCTCCTGGTTCTGCTGGGGACTTTTGGCCCAGAGGCTGGGATTCCCGGAGGGGGGCCCTTTGATTTTGGGCGCTCCAGGAGTAGCGCCCCTGGGAGGGGGGTTCTGTCACGTATCCGGAAACTCGGGACTCCATGTCCCATCAGCCACTGCACTACACCACCTGACCACATGCACCTGACTCACGTTTTTGTTAATGAGCACCGATATGTATATATAGTCTTTGTCTGCACTCTTTCCGGGTCTTTCGTTGTTATAGACTCACGTCACTTCTGTCTCCGTGTTTTGTTTCTGACCACAGTATTATGCCCAGTTGTCCTAGTGTCTTTGTTTCGTTGTTCGTGTGTTTAAAATAAATGTTTAAAAAATCTGCGATTGCTTCTGCCTCAACTCGCCAGACGTGACACACAAGACTACATCGACTCACCAGCTGTGTTCTCATGAGTGGTCAGAGACTCATTACAGAGTAAGCAGATGATCTACTCATCACGCCAGAAACAGAAGAGGGCTAATGAACTGTAACCTGTCGTCTCTTAAAGCACTTGGCTGTGAAGGGTTTCAAGGTGTCCAGATCCAAACTACAGCTCTGTAAAACTGAAGTCAAGTATCTAGGCTTCCTTCTTTCCAAAGGACAACAACAGCTCTCTAATGATCGTATAACTGTGGTCAAAACATCTCAGCTACCTGCAACCAAGCAAGCAGTTTTAGTTCCTGCTTGCTCTTATTATGACAAGCAGCTGAAAGCCGTGGTGGAACATTCTGATCCTCTATTGTCACCCGTCACACACACCCAAGACTGTGGCGGCCTTTGAACATCTCAAAACGGCATCTGTTCAGCACCTGCATTGGGGCTGCCGATTACAAGAAACATTTGTCTCTACACCCATGAACACTCATGTGTGGCCTAAACATTAGACACCGTAGCTGCTGGACTCCCCGCGTGTCTGTGTGCAGTGGCTGTCAGCGCTCTTCTCGTCATGGATGCAGAACAATTGGTATTGTCTCATCCTTTGGTTTTATATACCACACATCAGGTAAAACAAGTTCTCTCAAATATTGAAATGCAACACATGACCGCTCAACGTAGAAGTGGTTATGAAACAATTCTTTGTTTTACTGCAAATTTAACCATAAAGTGCTCAACCGCACAACACACAATCCGCATGCTCTTTATCGGCTTCTAAATTCACAGGATGACACTGAGCCTGTAAAAAATTATCATGATTGTTTAACAGAAATCGTATCTTCGTGTAGTATAAGAAGTGATTTATCTGATATTCGCTCTCAACTGTGCCTGCATTTTACGTAAAGGACAGAAAGTGACAATTTTCACTGATTCTAGTTATGCTTTTGGTGTAGCACATGATTTAGGACGGATTTGGCAACAACGTGGTTTCAGGTCTGCAGATGGGAAACCCATTTCACATTCCACATTAGTGGAGATTCTTATTGCTGCCTGTTCACTTCCTCATTCCCATGCCATTGTCAAAACCAAGGCGCATCTTGTAGGGAACACTGTAGAAATTAAGGGGAATGCTTTAGCTGACCAACATGTGAAATTAGTTGCTAAATCATAAAACTCTTGCCTTTCTTAGTGTCTGCTGTACATTTTTAAACTAGCGCTCTTTTAGCTGGGGTAGATTTTTCATTGATGCAATCACATGCATCCCCAGAAGATGTTGAGTTCTAGCAGGCTCAAGGAGCAGTCCCAGACTCTGATGGCATCTATGCGTTCCAAAACCCAGCACCCTGTTTTTAATCCGTTAGTTTCATAGTGTTTCACATCGTGGTTTCACTGGCATAATGTCTGACATGACATCTAAATTTAGTTTTAAAGATTTGAGACATCAGATTAAACTACATCTCTCTTGTTGTTTTAATCTGTCTGTAAAACAATGTGCAAGGTTCGCCCATGTGTTATGATGCGCTTCCGCCCTCACAGGTGCCCTTTGAAAGTCTGCAAATTGACTTCACACACATGCCTTAAGTAAGTTTGTATAAAATGCTTTGTTATTGTTGATCGTTTCATTAAATGGGTCGAAGTGTTTCCATGTGCTACTGAGAATGCAAAAATGGTTGTACAAAAGAAAGAATTCATTTAGCAAAAGAAATCATCCTATGTTTCAGTATGCCTTTGCAAATTGACTCCGATAAAGGTACTGCGTTCACTTCACAGGTCACACAACATCTATGCGACTATTTGGCTATAGACTGGAAATTTCATATTCCCTACCACCCACCGTCGTAGTGAACCGCACTTTAAAAGATCGTTTGAGTAAAGCTATGCAACAGAGGGGAGCACTGCCTGGCCTGATATTTTACCTCCGGTTCTGACTGAGATCAGAATGATGCCATCTAAAACTACAGGTTTATCATCTTTTGAGATTCTATTTGGCCGACCTTTTTCCTACTTCCTGGAAAATGTCTACTAATCTTTCTACTTCCGCAGGTAGCGGAATTTACCTTCATCTGGATTATGTGTCTAAATTACTTGATGTCTTACAAGAAAACATGAATGTGTAACAGCTAAACTTTTTGTCTCCTTCTCCCAATAATCCAACTTATTCCTTTCGTTCCAGGTGACTAGGAGTGCCCAATTGGAACAAGCAGTTGGGTGAACCCAACTGCTTGTTCCAAGTACACCAGTCCTTATAAGATTGTGGCAGTAACAAGAACTTTTGTCATGACTTCAGAAAGGCACATATGGCAGCATGCCAGTTGGCTAAAATGTGTGAACAAATAATTGCATGATTCTGTTCTATTATAGGCTGTTCCCGTGGAATCAGTCCAGTAACTCCAACCTGACTATAGTGAGACTTTGCTGGTGAATGAGTTCACTAGAACTCTCGTCTGACTTGCTGATCTGAAGGTGATTCTACTGCTCCAGTTCCTGTTACATCTTTACACAACACGTATAGTTCCTTTTGTATCAGCTCCTATCTACCACAGATCCACTACAATGTTGTCTTTTTATATTGTCCTGCGTTTCACTAAGACAAAAGAGGGCAATGTTGGAAAATTTTCTATTCTCTATTCCCTCAGATATGTATAAGTATGTTTAGGTTATAGTTTGATTTCTGTCTCATGAACTTTACAGAATCTGTCTGTTGTGTACGTGCAAGTTTAACATGTCACCATAGGAACTTCCTCTTTTTTTTGTTAGGCGAACCATACCATCAGACCATATATGTTCAAGAAAGCTGTACATTCTTGTATTGCCTAAGATGTTTTTCACGTATGTGGCCAGTCAGTTCAACTGCCATATTATTTCAACATCAGTATGACTATGCACAGCTATTTTGCCTATATAAACCTCTGTGAATCTGCAATAAATCGGACGTCTCTTTGAACTGCTCTGGTTGCCAGTGTGTTCATTTAGACTTTCTGGCGCCGTATACGCTCCGTGATAACCCACATGCGCTAGTTTTTCCTGAATTTCCCCTTGGGGATCAATAAAGTATCTATCTATCTATCGATCTATCTATCTATTTATCTTTTCTGTAGAGTAAGTAAAGCAGATGCAAGAAAGGCTGACGGAGGAAAAGTGAAGATAAAGCTGTTATTTGCTTTATCCTTAAAATTTGGTGTCAGAAGCGGGATTTCTCCAGTGATCATTTATTTAGTTCACTTCCCTTATGTGGTGAATTTCCGAACTTTTAAATGGGAGTTATTGTCTGGGTTTAGGATAATCTGTACTCTGTGAGCTCCTCTGCAAACGTCACGCCCACGACTGCCTTATAATAGAAATAGTATTTTTATATAGACTCCCTAGCGCCGTATACGCTCCGTGATAACCCACATGCATTAGTTTTTCTTTAGAGTAAATGAAGCAGAGGTAAGAAAGGCGGCCGGAGGAAAAGTGAAGATAAAGCTCTTAGTTTTAGTGGTTTTCAAAAAGAATTTAAAATTTCGATTGGTCTGACCACAGAACAGTTTTCCACTTTGCCTCAGTCCATTTTAAATGTGCTTTGGCCCAGAGAAGACGGTAGTGTTCCTGGATCATGTTCACATCTGGCTTCTTCTATGCATGCTTAGAGCTTTAACCGGCATTTGGGGAAGTGTGTGTGTGGGGGGGGGTTGTTAAAAGACATTGACTAATGCAGTTGTGAGTCCACAACATTTATTGACAGAACTTTGTTATAAATGGCAGTACAGTGAATTGCAAAAAGAGAATCATCTTGTATTTATTGTGTAACCTTGTAGTAGATCAACGCTCTAAGTGAGATTTTTCCTCAGAGGTCAGTAGAAGAGGTCGGAGGAGAGCAGAGGGACAAACATGAGGAGGAAACTCAGTGTGAAGCTCTCAGCACCGTTACGCAAGTTCCCCTGGCAACACTTCACATTTTCAATAGTACCTCGCAGAAATAAAGATTGAGCCACGGAACAGAGCTGCTGCGTTGCACAAGATTTCAAAGTAAAACTCTTGCCCAGTAAAGTAGCTGAGGGAGAGAGAGAGAGAGAGAGAGAGAGAGAGAGAGAGAAAACAATTGGTTTCATTAAGTACTAATAGCTTCTGAATCCTAGATACATATTACATAAACACTGTGTGTAGACTAGGTGGCTCATTTATTTGTAATGAAGCATAATGCTTAATCATTTGTTTCAAATAGTTACTAACATAGATCATGATTTGTTCTTACACAGGTGATAGATTATTAAGAATCCATAATTTAAAGTGAATATTTTTCAACGCACACAGATTTGCATTATTCACCTGATGCACTGAGGCAGGAATCATAACCTGAAGGACAGGTTACCGTAATATAGCTTACACAGTCTACAGGATTACAGGTGTAACAACTCAGCTGGCCAGCAACAGCTAAAAGAGGGAAATAAAATAATAAAATAATTCAATAAATGGAGTATACATGGAGCATTACGATTTATCATAAGATCAACAAACACTGACTTGCTGAACATGCCTTTTCATAAGAAGAAGCTTGCTGAAACTTATATCATTCCATGCCAACATATCAGGATTTAAAGTTGTATTGGCAAGAAGAATTCCCTTTTAACAAGTCCAATTTTAATTTTTAGTCCAAAACATCACATTTTTACATATTTTTTGTGTTTAGATGTAATACTTGGTTTAATTTCAGCTTTTCTCTGTGTTAAAATAGTTTTTCGAATCGGTGTAAAGGGAGAGCAGAATCGCAAAAACCATCCTACCGTCATTTCTTTTAAACATCACCAAACAGCGACAAACAGCGACCCTGCCTAATTCTGTGAAATGACTTCAATTCCCTGCAAGTATATTGCACAATCCTGGGTGATTATTTACTTTGTTAGGTGATTATTAACTGTACCACCTACAAGAATTCAAGTGTGCCAAAAGAAAGAATGTGATGCCTTTTCTTTTTATCTTAGCGTTCATAGCGAGGCTTAATTCTGTACATTAAAGCATGCACTGTAGGATATACAAAACATTTTTAAGTGCAAACATACACTACAGGGTGTCCCCAAAGTGTCCATACATAGTGGAAATTAACACTTTTTGGCAAAATGTCTTCTAAAAAATGTTCATACTTTTTTTATTTTTCTTCTCCAGATAGCCTTCGAGAATTCCAAAAAAAGAAGAACAAACTGAAATAATTTTCTGGGACAGATCAGAAAGCTGTCACAGGGTTGTGATGGACGTGCAATTACATGCACAACACCAGATGTGTTCATACAAGTTCATCATGAGTCAGAGAGATGACTCAGTGTGTTTTTAAATGGCAATTATGTCTTGGAAATTTTGGAAATAAAGTTACATTTTGCTAAAAAGTGTTTATTTCCCCTGTGTATGGAGACTTTTGGGGAAACCTATCTCCTGACACTGTATCTCTCTCTCTCTCTCTCTCTCTCTCTCTCACACACACACACACACACACACACACACACACACACATGCAAATGAGATTCCTTACCTTTGGTAAGATGCAGATGAACACAAGTTTCACTAGTTGCCTCATCATTGCTGGTGGAGTGCAAGCAGAAGTGCGAAGTGTTGAAAGTGCGAGCAGGGGGTCGTGCACAGTGGGAGGGGTTTATTGCAATTATGTTTATTGGTTTATTAAGCCTGTGAATTCTTTTAAATAACTTTATAAACAGCGATTGTTACAGTTCTTCAGAATCTTTGGCCTAATAGAGCACAGAATTGAACTTTTCTATAATCTCCTTCAGTGAAACACATTAAATCTGCTTTATTTTGCTTTCTTTTTTGTCCTAGAAAAGGTCACTAACAATAATCAGTGTAAAGTTTCTCTCAAAAGCACAGCTGAATAGAGTGTATATCTGCATCAGAAGTGCCTGTAACTTAAAAAATAACAGTTTTTGATCCGCCTCTATATTTCCTGTGTTGTTTTTCCATTGCGGTGTAGTTTATGTCCTGATTCAAACAGACAATGTTGATGTAATGGTTTATTCCTTTATTTATGTGGAAAATGATTTCTTTCCATAAAGTTAAAACTATCTGTAAATGTGTGTATTACAATATGATAATCCTGTTGTTAACTCTGCATTTATTGGACCACTTGGGATGGACTGACCCAATACAAAGGTGGTTGCTTGGATGCTCAGTGATTACCTCTATGTATTGGTATTGCAGAAACACGGTTTCGTTTTTAATTTTACTTGCTTTTCAATTCTATTTGATTTGTATAGCGTTTTTAACAATGGACATTGTCTCAAACCAGCTTTACAGAAACATATAAACACAGAATACAGATTTTAAGTGTGTGAATTTTATCCCTATTGAGCGAGATGGTGGAGACGGTGGCAAAGAAAAACTCCTTAAGATGATATGAGGAAGAAACCTTGAGAGGACCCAGACTCAGAAGGGAACCCGTCCTCATCTGGGTAACAACGGATAGTTGAAAGTTCATTATGGTTTAACATGAAGTCTGATTGTTGAACTAGTCCACTGTTCACTAAAGGAGACCTGAGCGCAGAGTTGTATGTGGTAATTACAGTCCTAATGCCATAGCAGTAAGCATAGTTCCAGCACCATAGCACAGCTGTTCATGTAAAATTGAGGTCCAAAGCAATTTCCATGGTATTTCAAGTGGCACCATCCTCAGCCATCTCCAGGCTGCACTGCTTCGGGTCGTCCTCAGTGTAGAACGTAGCCTCCAGTTGATGAGAGCTCCATCCAGAGGTTGGATCAGGTAGTTCAGAGAGCAGAAAGGGTCAGGATCACTGTACTCTTCATAAAATGTGACCTGATATTCATCTAAGTCAAGAGTATTGGAAAATATAATGTGTCTAAAATAATAACACAAAATAAATTCTGATCCCTTATACATATATATATATATATATATATATATATAGAGAGAGAGAGAGAGGGGAATCCAGGCGCGCCGGTCCGGCAGGTATGACAGGCAAGCGGCGCTCCCCATACCCCATACCGCGGAAGGTCTGTCATGGCAGGGCGGAGCCGCCAGCGCCGCAGCGTCCGGTGATTGGAGAGGAAGACAGAAGAATTCCACCACTCTGACACCGGAAGAAGAGGATAAAAGGACGCCCTTCCATCGACGCGGATTTGAGTACCAACTCACCGACACTGAACCCGTCAGTGAAGCTCATACAAGGTATTCCATCCGCTGGCACGGATCCCAGGTTAAAATTAACCTCTCTCCCTCTCTCCCTCTTTTCCCACAAAGGCACGGGCTGAAGCCACGCAACGCTAACAGATGGCATGGGAATCCTGCGGCGCTTCGGCGGAACCCTCGACATGCCCCCCGAGAACATCGTTACGCCATGCCCCACCCCCCTCCGCTGACTCCCCCCACACACACACACACACACACATCACTACCCCGCTAACCGGGCCGGGTGAGAACTTAAAGAAGAATAAAAGTTAAAACTCTGTGCGCCGCCGCCCGGGCTAATTCCCTTACAATATATATATATATATATATATATATATATATATATATATATATATATATATATATATATATATATATATATATATATATATTCTGCTCAAAAAATAAAGGGAACACTTGGAGTTACATTGTGCTGTTTAATTGTTTCCTTTATTTTTTGAGATATATATATATATATATATATATATATATATATATATATATATATTATATATATATATATATATATATATATATATATATATTGTCGCGACGGACTGACACTCGGCGCAAGAGGGAGAAAATCGCTCCATCTCCGACTGCCATGCCGGGGCGGAAGCAGGCAGCCCCGCACCGGACGCGCTAACCAGAAAGGACGCCATGGCAGGGAGGACCGCCGATAGCTTATCCGTCCGGGGATTGGAGGATCGGTTGGAAGAATTCCACCACTCCCTAACCGGAAGGGGGAAATAAAAGGACGCCCTTCCGCC
This sequence comes from Ameiurus melas, assembly GCA_012411365.1. Lineage (NCBI taxonomy): Eukaryota > Metazoa > Chordata > Actinopteri > Siluriformes > Ictaluridae > Ameiurus > Ameiurus melas. The sequence continues at coordinate 35,738 of JAAGNN010000059.1, forward strand.
CCTGGAGGGTTGAGTACCAACTCACCGAAACGGTTGGCGTCCGGAACGGTTCGAGAACAGGTATTCCTTGCATACTCGCTTTAAGGTGACTACTCTCTCTCTCCCCATATTTTTTCGCAAGGCACCGACACGGATGAGGACGACGCTGGCTGAGATGACACGCAGTGCTGAGGGACGGCTCAAGAACCTCGAGGCTTCTTCCGGGATTCCCCGAACGCCCCCGCGCCACGGCGATCAGCCCACCTCCTACACACAACCCACACAAACCGGCACTCTACCAGTACGAAAATAAAGTCTCAGCATTTGCCCTAATCCCGCCTCCGTGTCTCTGTGCTCCGCCCTTTGCCGCTACACTGGTGGAGGATGCGGGCATGAGCACAGAACTGCCCATCACCTAAAAAAAAAAAAAAAAAGGAAAAATTTTTCGACAAGGAGGAGAAGATGGATCGGACTTTGCAGTAGCTGTTGCAGACCAGTATACAGCTGGTATACAGCTATATTCACCCAACAACTCACGGAAAGCCTCCAGGCGTGCAACAAAGACTCTGGTGGCGCTGCAGACCGAGTCCCCCCTTTCCCACTACTATATATATATATATATATATATAACAGGAAAAAAATTGTGGGCAGATAGTTGATCTGAACTGTCGATGCTAAATACATATTTTGTACTTGCAGCTAGGTTACTGGCTGAAAAACAAAAGCAAATGGACCAATCTGATATGAAGAAATAGAAGAAAAGAATTCCACCCAACCCATAACCGTCAGAACTTCTACCCAACCCAACCCATACGCACCTCTATCCAACATTCGCACAGACCTTTCCTGGAAGGCTGAAAAACAGTGACCACGCACACAGATCTGCACAGAAACACCTTTTATAATGTAAGTTATGTAAGTTAAGGTGGTAGGAACTCAAATTCAAATTAAGCCCATTTTCATTTTCCCTGCATTCCACTGATGGGTAAGCAAGCAGGGCGAGGATGTGGGACAATAACGCAGCAAAAGGTTGTATGGGTATATACTGAATACTCTGAACACTGAATAACTCATCGAAGAAAAAAAATTAACTTCAAAAGAGAGAGAAAGTCATGGGAGCGGCAGTTTATAACAGTTATGAAGTAAGTGAGAACAGGTTCCTGGATGTTCCATAACATCATCACAATGTAACAATAAACAATTAAAAATGTGATCTGTCATTATTGAATAAACAACAAAAGCTTTAAGTTCTTATCAAAACAATGTGATAACTCATGTGAACATAAAAGCGTGTCTTGACAGGTCTTTAGGAACAGGACTTTCATTTACATACTGATTACAAATTAAATGTCACTTTAAAATGTCTGTTTTATATATTTTCTTCTTTATGACTTTATGTATGTAGAAATGTGTCATGTAAAATGTAAACATTCAAAACATATTCAATATAAAATAAATATATATACAGTAGATAAATCCACAACTGTGATATGACCCTTTTACACGTTTTAACCATTTATAATTGCATTTAACATTGAAGAATGTCTGTGAAACAAGTTTCTGTCCTGTTCTCACTCATGTTGTAGCAGCTACAGTGCTTCCCTCAACAACCTCTCTATTTTCTCTGCTGTAAAGCTGTCATAAAAGCAGAAAAACTGTAAAGCATAAACTCCTCTGTCCAGAAGTTGACTGAAAACTTAACATTACAGCTTTACCTACGACAGTTATAAAGTGCTGACACTGGAGACTCCATCTATAAATATTAAATAAACATCTCCTAACAGAAAGCCTGTTTTATAAATTTAATTTATTAACCTTTAAAACCGTTGTAGAGTGGTTTATTAGCTGTGATCATACAATGGTCTGTATTTTGTAGGTTAAATATGAACTCATCATGTCTTCATGTATTAATTACGTGTTCATACTTAATTACACAAACATGAAACTAGATAAACAAAGCAAGGGTGTTCTCAGAGTGATGCCTGTGAAAGGAATGAATAAATCTGTAACAAATCCCTCCATTGGTACATCCTGCACGTCTTCTTTCACCTTAATATGACGATATGACGAGATTAGATTGTGAATGATCTGTTTCAGGAGATAGATCGCTACAATGTACCTTGGTACTACTGATATCTTTTTCAGTTGAAAGTGCTCAGACATGGCACCCAGAGCTGTTTTATTAAACCGACTTTACTTTGTTTGCTAGTCCAGCTCACTCTCCACACGCGAACAAACCAATTATAAACGACAGTACGCAGGTCCGTAGCTTACATTTATTCATCTGTTCATTTGGCAAAATGGCAGCACAACTGACAAAACAGAGGCCTAAACGATTCAATATAGATTACGTGGAATCAGCAAGTTTTACACAACGTACAAATATCCTTAACAATAACCTTAACGTAACAATATCCTTCTTAGCATGAGGACAAACAAATGCTACAACTAATATCAACCATGGACACGATATAACACTGAGCGAATTACTCAGTCACCCATGCATTTAAATAGAGAACACAATCAACACAAACACCTGTGACAAATCAGAGCTACAGCTAACGCTCAATCCGGAAGTGAGAACCAAAACAAAGTCACGTGACTCGTCCAGAGCCAAGCCACAGTGCCCTCTGCTGGCTGTAGCATAACAGAACCCCCCTCTAAAGGGTACTCCACTCAGAGCACCAAGAACCCTCCTCCAATGGGGTTCCTGGGCCCCTGTACAAAATTTCCATTTCTGCCATCCTAGCTCACTGAAAACTTTATCTACGTTTATCTAAGTTTATGAAAACTATAGACAGACGTTTTATATTTAAGGCGACTTATGAATATGTTTCTCGTGGCATCAGCTCTGCTGTATTGCTGTTTCAAATGTGACTTGTTTTCATGTGACCCACTTTCCTTTTCATGATGGTAATCTGTATATAAAACTACATAAAGCTAGATTTTTATCATTTGCACTTGTGATTATATGGTAGTTAGGAAAACTGTGAATAGAAATCCACCAGGAAGTGTATTTATTCTAAGAGAATTACAAAATAAAGAAGGAAACACTATTATGTGTCTGAAGGAATATTTTAATATGTACTGTGCTTGTATGAGGAAACAGAAAAACCTAAGCCTCATATATAAATTATTACTCCTTTTTACTGTCTGTATCCTGTGCAGAGAGATTGATGTTGAACATTGGTGATAGATGTGGTCCTCTACCAAACATGTCATTAAAATGGTTTTCATTGTTTAAGAATGTGGTATAAGCATGCAGATAGCAAATACATTGAGGATATCAGAAATATGTCATGTGTTGGAGATTTCATTTTATTAATGCAAGAAATAACTTTGACAAGTTGGAATGTTTGCCTTAAAAAAAAAAGGTTTACCAACAGAGGAAACATGAATAGAGTCTGAAGAGTCTGGATAAGAAATGGATTAACTTTTAGAAACAATGAGACAAAGATTAAACAGGACATTTAGACAACACAGAGAAAGCTAATATAGGTGCATCTCAAAAAAATTAGAATATGGTGGAAAGGTAAATTTTTTTCCTGTAATTTAATTCAAAAAGTGGAAATTTCATATATTGTAGATTCATTACACATAAAGTGAAATATTTCAAGGCTTTTTTGTTTTAATCTCGATGATTATGGCCTACAGCTTACGGAAATCAAAATTTAAAAAATCTCAAAATATTAGAATAAAGAATTTATAATACAGAAATGTCGACCTGAGAAGAGCTCTAATCAGCTCATTAACGCAAAACACATGCAAAAGTTTCCTGAGCCTTTCATCTCTGGTTCAGTACACACAACCACAATCACAGTGAAGATGCAAATTTTGATGTACATTTTGAATTTCATTTTGGAAATCAAGGTCCCAAGTCTGGAGGAAGAGTGGAAAGGAACAGGTTGCTTGAAGTCAGTGATGATTTAGGTTGCCATGTCATCTGCTGGTGTTGGTCTACTGTATTTTCTCAAGTCGTGAGTTGATGCAGCGTCTACCAGGAGATTTAAGAGCACTTCATGCTTCCATCTGCTGACGAGCTTTATGGAGATGCTGATTTCCTTTTCCAACAGGACTCGGCACCTGCCCACAGTGCCAAAACTAGTAGTAACTGGTTTGTTGATCATGGTATTACTGTGCTTGACTGGCCAACCAACTCACCTGACCTGAACCATATAGAGAATCTATGAGACAACAGACCCAACAATACAGATGAGCTGAAAGCCGCGATCAAAGCAACCTGCGCACAAAAACACCTCAGCAGTGCCACAGGCTGATTTGCCTCCATGTCACGCTGCATTGATGCAGTAATTCCTGCAAAACAATTAAAACCCCAACTGAGTATCGGCGCATAAATTAACATACTTTTCATCGGTTCGAAATTTCTGTATTATAAATTCTTTATTCGAATATTTTTTAATTCCGATTTTTGATTTCTGTGAGCTGTAAGCCATAATCATCAAGACTAAAACAAAACAAAACAAAAAAAGGCTTGAAATATATAATTTTATGTGTAATGAATCTACAATATATGAAAGTTCCACTTTTTAAAATAAATTACAGGAAAAAAAAGTAACTTTTCCACCTTATTCTAATTTTTGGAGATGCATCTGTTTTTGACCAGGCAGGAAACAAAATGAAAGCCACTGAGTAAACATGAGTTTAAACATTATCAGATAGCATTATAGTTTCAATCATCCATCCATCCATCCATCTTCTACCGCTTACTCCTTCTTCAGGGTCACGGGGAACCTGGAGCCTATCCCAGGAATCATCGGGCACAAGGCGGGGTACAACCCTGGACAGGGTGCCAGTCCATCGCAGTGCACAATCACATACATACTAACACACCCAGTCATACACTACGGACACTTTAGACATGCCAATCAGCCAACCATGCATGTCTTTGGACTGGGGGAGGAAACCGGAGTACCTGCAGGAAACCCCCACAGCACGGGGACAACAGATGAAGAAAAAAAACACAAACAACATTTGGTGAGATCACCAACAACCTCCACAGGGCCAGGTTAAAGTTATCACAAGCCATCGTTTGAAGAAGACTTTGAGAGCAGAAATTTACAGGCCATACCACAAATGTAAACAAATCATCAGTAGTAAGAATTAGAACTAGAGTTAGCAAAGAAATAGAGATCAGCCACAAATTTTCTGCAAAAACACCAGCAATGACGTCTCAAAGTCATCCTCATAGCAGTGGAGGCTAATGCTGTGCATATATAGGGAGAATACAATGTACGACTACAATTACAATCACTTCCTTAATGTGATAACGGTCAGCTAGGAGTCGTACCATTAAATGAAGTCATGGACAAGTGCTGCAATTACATGGGCTGGGAGGTCTGATCTCTGATCCAGGTCTGGTTCAAAGTGAGTGCAGTTTTTGGCCCAACATTATATTTTTATTTTTTGCATTGGCATTATTTCATTGGCATTTCTAATAATTTAATTAATTCCCCTTCTCACGCGTGCCCCACCTGTAAATCGTTCATGCCCCACTAGAGGGGCGTACACACCACAATAAAAAAAAACCTTTTCACACAAATGCATTCGAGTGAAAACAGTCTTCAAAATTCTTGCACACATCCACTCATTTTCTTCCACCATCAGCAACTTTGTATCTCTACAGTTTCATTTGTAAATGTTTGTGTAGTTTGTATCAAAACTTTGTGATTACATTAAAGTTCAAAAATTAAATGGAAAGGAGGCTCGAACTACATCGAAACCCTAATGTTGAGTGTTCTGGGTCAGAGAGATAACAGCACAGTTTTTTTAATATTATACCTGCAGTAATATCATTAAATCTAACTCTGGATGGTCTTTCTGTTTCATGATGTACAGCAGTAAAAGACCTTGGTGTGATTATTGACTCCAGCCTTTCATTTGATGCTCATGTAGATAATATTACTAGAATAGCCTTCTTTCATCTCAGAAATATTGCTAAGAGAAGAAATATAACATCACTACATGATTCATACAGTTAACAAATGTTCATGCTTTTGTTAACTCTTAAGTTGGATTATTGTAATACCTTACTGTCTAGATGCTCCAGTAGGAGCTTAAACAAGTGCCAGTTAGTCCAGAATGCAGGCGCAAGAGTCCTTACTAGAACCAGAAGATACGACCACATCATCCCGATCTTATCCACACTGCACAGGATCCCAATCAAATTTTGCATTGATTAGAAAATACTACAATTGACCTATAAAGCACTAACACTTTCTGTAAGAAGCATTTATTTTTTTGGTGAAGTGGATTCCCGGCATGGCCCCGTGTGTAGGCTGATTGGCATGTCCAAAGTGTCCGTAGTGTATGAATGTGTGTGTGATTGTGCCCTGCGATGGATTGGTACCAATGGTACCACTGTAGTGTAATTCCACAAATAGGTTACCACAGGGTGACCACTGAAATTTAATATTATTCTGTAACAGCGCATCCTGGAGTGTTTTATTCCTCTTTTACCACAGCAACTTTATTTCCAACTGTTACAGTGCTAACACTGGAGACTCCTTCCATGAAGTACAGAATGCTTCACCCCAGGAACCTTTCATAATGGAGCATGTCCATTTGGATTACTAAGAATTACATGTGTGAAAACAAATGACTTTGTGTTTGTAATTGAAAATTTAACCCTTTATTCTCTCTCTCTCTCTCTGTTCACCAAGGGAACGAAACCATGTCCTTTAAAGGATGTATGTCCAAGAGCCTCTGTACTGCTTCTGGACCATCAATCGTGCCAGGAATCAGCGTGTCAAAAGTGAAGTGTTGTAAGGGGAATTTGTGTAACGGTGCTGAGAGCTTCACACTGAGTTTCCTCCTCATGATCATCCCTCTGCTCTCATCCGTCCTTTTCTACTGACCTCTGAGCTGACGAAGCTCCTTTAAAGCTTTGTTGTCATGGAATGCAAATACAGTTGTGAAAACTAGAAGTAGAATAATCATTCGTTTAATTTTTTTTTTCATTAAAAAAAAAGATTTTTCACTCAGTTATAAAATACACGTTTGTCTGAAAATCAATTGTGAACAAAAAAAAACCTCATTAAACATTAAGCATCTAAATCCATATAACTGGAACGAGAAAGAAATGGAATATTTCTAACTCACGTCTCTAGATGAATTTTTTCTTGTCAAAAAATATCAACTTACCAACCAAAAACTTTCATTTATATTACTTGTTTTATTCTTAAGCACTTTATTGTGAGTGTCAGGCGGGGTGAAGACGGGGACGGAGGCAGGTGCAGATCCAACTCCTTTATTAAACAGATAAAAAACTCAAATGAAAACAGAACAAACAGGTCAGGAGCAAACGTAGCCTGAACAAACTGGTGCTAACATAGCAAAAACAAACTGATGTCCACGTGGCATAAACAAACGGCTGCAACCAGAGCCTAAACAACTGAATGAAACGTAGCAGAAACAAATCGGTGCAGACGTAGCATGAACAACTTGGCGACCCGCTATGACACAGAAGACTGGTGACAGAAAACCCTTTCCTATCGTCTATCTAATCTCGGGCAACGTGCTTCGTTGCCCGGAATCCTAAATAACCAAACCCCCCAATTAAATGAATACAAAACACCGGTTTGGAATCAGGAAGCAAACCCGAACACAACAGGTCACGTGGCTGATCCCGTGTCTGATCCCCTGTCTGAATCCAGTGCCACAGTGCCCTCTGCTGGTCACACTGTGACAAATCCCCCAAGGGGCACTCCCCTGGGTGCCCAATGTCCTCCCCTCCACTGGTGGCCCTGGACCTCTGGGCTGAACGTCCCCTGCATTGCTAGGTGGGAACGTCCTGAGTTCCCAGCCAAGCCTGGGATCGAAAGGGTGTGCCCAGTTTTTGGTAGGCTCGAATGTCGCGGCAGGGAGCAGAGATGCCGGCGGCGACCTCAGCGAAACAGGCAGGTTGGGCGGCGTCCCCGCGGAACAGGCAGGCTGGGCGGCGTCCCCGGAACAGGCAGGCTCCAGAGGCGTGGCCGGGACAGGGGCTCAGAGGCGTGGCCGGGACAGGGCTCAAGTGGCGGGGGGCAGGGCTCAAGGCGTGGCCGGGACAGGGCTCAGAGGCGTGGCCTGAGACATATGGCGAGAGGGGCTTGAGACATGGCCAGAGGCGGGGCTTGAGGACATGGCGAGGGCGGGGCTTGAGACATGAGCGAGGCGTGACAGGAGCTAGTGTGCCGGGGCCCTGAGGCAGAGTCGCAGGGACTGGGCGTGACAGGGCCTAGGGCCCGGAGCTTGGCAGGGACTGGGACCTGGAGCGGGACGGGGACCTGGAGCGGGACCGGGACCTGGGCCCGGGACGGGGACGGGACCTGGAGCGGGACCGGGACGGGGACCTGGAGCGGGACCGGGACTGGGGCCTGGAGCGGGACCGGGACTGGGACCTGGGCTTGACAGGGACTGGGACCTGGGCGGAGGCGAGGGGGACCTGGAGCTTGACAGGGACTGGGACCTGGAGCGGGAGGCAAGATGGGAGTGTGAGCGAGAGACAGGGCGTGAAGCATGGCGTGAGACATGGCGTGAAGCGGAGTGAGATATGGCGTGATGCCTGGCGTGGGACATGGCGTGAAGTCTGGCGTGGGACATGGCGTGAAGCCATTCGTAACATGGCGTGAAGCCATTCGTGAGACATGGCGTGAAACCTGTCGTGAAGCGGGGCATGAGACATGGCACGAAGCATAGCGGGAAGTGGGACGTGAGATATGGCGTGATGCCTGGCGTGAGACATGGCGTGAAGCCTGGCGGGATGCATACACTTGTACCCGAGAACTGGTCTGAGCTGGCTCGGACCTGCATGGCGGAGGCTCGGACCTGCATGGCGTAGGCTCGGACCTGCACGGCGTAGGCTCGGACCTGCACGGCGGAGGCTCGGACTCGAGACCCGTCACTCGAAACTCGGGACCGGTCAACTCGGAGCTCGGAGAGGTCACCTCAGAACTCGGAAACCTAAACTCGGAACGCGGAAATCTACACTCGGAACTCGGAAGGTTACACTCGGAACTCGGAAGGTTACACTCGGAAGTCGGAAATCCAAACTCGGAAGTCGGAAATCCAAACTCGGAAGTCGGAAATCGGAAATCTATACTCGGAAATTTATACTCGGAAGTCGGAAATCTAAACTCGGAACTCAGAAATATAAACTCGGAACTCAGAAATATAAACTCGGAAATCTATACTCGGAAATCTATACTCGGAAATCGGAAATCTATACTCGGAACTCAGAAATCTATACTCGGAACTCAGAAATCTATACTCGGAACCCGGAACTAACGACTCTGAGCGCGGAAACATCAATTCGGAACTCGGAACCTGTACCTGGGCGTCACAAACTGAAGACTGGGTCTGTTTTTCCACCAGCTGTCGCTGTGCCTCGTCACGAGCCTCCCTGGCCTGAGTGAGCTGAGCCTCTCGCTGGGACAGTTCCAACTTCAGCTTCTCCTTTGCGGCTACCGCCAGAGCTGCTTGCCTTCTTACCTCCTCCAGGTCCAATCTCAAAATGTCCAATTGCGCACTGGCGCTCGATAGCTGTTCCTGAACCCGTCCACTGTTGAGCTGCGCCATTTCAAGCTCCCTCTCCAGCTGGGACACTCGGGTTTCCCCTTTCTGTTTCTCCTCCCTCCAGGTAGCTAACTTGGCGTAACAACTGGTCACCTCCTCCTGAAGCTTGTCTCGATCCTGCCGTACCTGTTCCTGACGGCGGACAGCTGCCGACAGTTCCTCGTGGAGTTGCCCCTTTTCGGCTGTCAGACTCTTGACCTTGCGTTCCGACTCCTTGGCGCTGCTCAGTGCTGCATCTCTCGCCACTCGGAGTTCCTCCGTTTCACGCAAATAGTCCCTTAGCTGATCCTGGGCCTGCTCTAACTGCCCCAGGGCTGCGGTCGCTGCCTCTGTTGTCTGGATGAGTTGAGTTTCCTGCAGGGACAGGAGGTACTGGAAAGCCTCCTTCGCGGTGACGGCCCGAGCTCTCTCCCCTTTTCCAGCGCCTCTTCTCTCTCCCGCAGCAGGAATTGCTGGGCTTGGAGCTGTGATTCCCTCTCAGTTAATGCGCCTTGTAACCTCTCCATCGCCAGCTGCATCTTGCGCATCTCTGCAGCCATCTCCTTCCTCTGCTTCTCACTCTCGCTGGGGTTCAATGTGAGCTCTTGCAGCTGAGCGTCCTCCTTACCCAAATCCCTCCCGACGGGAACGAGAGGCTTGGCCGAGGCTGGAGCTCGAACGCGGGAAATTGGCTTTGTTGAAATTGGCGGAATTCGGGGAATCGGGTCAGCAGACTTGGAAACATAATGCTGACAGTCCTGTAAAAACGGATCCCGGGAAGGGTAGCCCTCATACGGCTCCGGCATGTCCCTAGAAAACCTCGGGGCAAAGTGCATGGATTCCAGGGCGAGAACCCCTAGCGTAGGCTCCCGGGTGCGGCTTCTTTGCCGCTTCCTGACACCGTCCATGGTGCCGTGGTCGGATCTGCTGCGTCCGTAAGGACTGGCCCGAGATTCTGTCAGGCGGGGTGAAGACGGGGACGGAGGCAGGTGCAGATACAACTCCTTTATTAAACAGATAAGAAAAACTCAAATGAAAACAGAACATAAACAGGTCAGGCGCAAACGTAGCCTGAACAAACTGGTGCTAACATAGAAAAAACAAACTGATGTCCACGTGGCATAAACAAACAGGTGCAAACAGAGCCTAAACAACTGAATGAAACGTAGCAGAAACAAATCGGTGCAGACGGAGCATGAACAACTTGGCGACCCGCTATGACGCAGAAGACTGGTGACAGAAAACACTTTCCTATCGTCTATCTAATCTCGGGCAACGAGCTTGAATCCTTAAATAACCAAACCCCCCAATTAAACGAATACAAAACACCGGTTTGGAATCAGGAAGCAAACCGAACACAACAGGTCACGTGGTTGATCCCGTGTCTGAATGCAGTGCCACAGTGCCCTCTGCTGGTCGCACTGTGACAGTGAGATAACCAAACTGCCTCATGATGTGCATATTCAATAAATTTATGGAATAAAAGAACAAATATCCTTTTGTGTGTATTTGCGCCTGATCTTACTTCTGCAATGTAGCATAACATTAATTTAAAAAAAATTACAAATGGAATTCATAAACACTTATAAACCCTTATGTAGATAATCATGAGTAGGACTACTGTATGTCAGTAGATAGGTGCATAAACAAGATTCAGTTTGTCCAGTTAGTTTATACAAGAATAATCAATTCTGACCCTATTAACCCAATTTATCTGCACCATGTTGATTCACTGTAATTATATTTTTTTTGGAATTTGAAACAAAAGAAGAAAATGTTTGCTTCCCAACGTAGCGTGTCCGGTACTGGTCCGCGGGGTCATTTGGTACCGGGCCGCCAGAAAGAATAAATAACTTACATTATTTCCGTTTTATTTACTATCTGGATCTGAAAACGACCGGATTCTCTCTATTACATCCTTCTACAACTAACTCTTGATGCATGTCAAGACGTGTCTTCGGTTCTGCGTGACACATTGAAACCTTACCATAGAGACCGCAGAGCGTTAGGGGGGAGAGAGGATGTTACGAGGACGCTGCTAATAAAGTTGCGATTTCACATTGGATTCACGTTTATTATTATATTTTAAAAATACCCCAGTTTTTATGCCGGTTCTATCATTTTATTTTGTTGTATTTATCCGCCACACCTTAAAGGCCGGTCCGTGAAAATATTGTCTGATATTAAACCGGTCCGTGACGCAAAAAAGGTTGGGGACCGCTGCATTAGAGGGTTTAGCACAAACATCCTTGATTGACCAATATACTATTCATATTTACTCAGTAAATAATAATAAAAAAATTCCACTCACTGACCAGTTAATTATGAACACTTTGGGGGAACACATGAGATAAAAAGAAAAAAAAATAGTGAGCAACAATTCTACAGGTGGAAATACCTCACTGATTGTCATGATTTCCCCTTGAAGCAGCTGCTCTAAGCACGAATGCGCGAGCACCTGCTTTTCCAATGTTGACAGCAGTGACATTTCAACACGTGCTTTTGTTATTGTTTATGACATGTCTCCTCCTCGTCCTGTCATTAGTTATGGTGTCACACTTGTGTCTGGATTACCCAGCTGTAAGCAGCTGCGAGGGTAATCATGTCAGCATATATATCGCATGTCTTGCTCCACTCAATGCGAAATATTAGATTTAGATAGCCTTAGAGTAGATTTAGATAGACTTAGTATAGATGATAGTTTCCATAGTCATAGTCATAAGTGTCATGTTTATATTCATGTTCATAGTCTTTGTTCAGGTCATAGTTTATGTTTAGGTTCATTAGTTTAGTTCACTGGTTTCTCCGCTACCAGTCCCTTGCTGTGTTTCCTGTTTCATGTTTTGTATCTCGACCCCGTTCTCCGTGACCGCGACTTTGCCCAAGTGTATGCCTGTTTGCCGATCGTCTGACCTTGCCTGTTTTGGATTACGTTTATGGATTATGATTTGGATTTGTCTGCCTGTCTCTGTAAATAAAACCACCGTTTGAACTGCGCTTGCATCCATCTTATCTTCCCTTATGTCACGGAACGTGAAAGATGTGATACTGATGAGAGAGGTCACCCTGGTCAGAATGGTCAGACTGGTTCAAGCTGACAGTAATTCAAATAAATAATAAACAACTCAAATTACAACTCTTGACCTGCCCCTGGTCTACTTAGTACACAGAAAGAAAAAAAAAAACATTTAAATAATAAAAAAAAGTACGGGAATAAGATTTTCTCAAGAAATGTGTAGTAACAATTTCCACATTTTAAGTCTTTGCAAATCTAACTAAGCGTATTTTAAAGTAAGGTTTATATGGTACTAAGGAGTATTATTATTATTATTATTATAATTATTATAATAATAATTATTATTATTATTATAAAAATGTAAGTAAACATAACTAGCCTTTATGTATTTTACTTAGATTAATTAGGTAAATCTCAAGGCTGAACACAAAAAAAATGCTTTTTGTTCAGTTTAATTAGTTGAAAATTTTGTCAAAACTTAATTTCATTGTGTTCAGTCCACCTAATATATTTAAACCTAAAGTTTGCTTAATTCATTTGTGATAAAACTACATGAATCATATTTTGTTGACATTACTAACCGGGCAGTGGCTCTGTAATTCACAGCATTCTTTGTAAGGCGCTGCACAAGGAGAGTGTTATTTTATGCGTTTCTCGATAAAGGGAATGACGTGGTAGTGTTTAAAGTTCAGTTATAGTGGACATTTGAAGGAGTTCCTGTAATGTTTTTGAATTTTGTGGTTAGTGTCGTGCTGAAGAGTAGCGCTTGTGCTCAGGCTGCGGGAACTCAGTAATAAATCAATACTGACACCAGTCTTTGTTATTTGTTCATTATATACATTGTAAGTAGGTAAGTAATTTTTATTTCTATAGCACGTTTCAAGAACAGACGTCACAAAGGGCTTCACATCCACAACATAAAAACAAGAGGGGGAAAAGCCTAATTAGACAAAAGTGAGCTTAAACACATGGGTTTTTAGCTGCGTTTTAAAAATGACCCCAGAGTCCACAAATCTTAAATCCAAAGGGAGAGCATTCCAAAATTATAAAGGCTCAGTCACCTTTAGTCTTTAATCTAGAGCAAGGAACATCTAACAAGACCTGTTCTGAAGATCTCATATTCCTGCTGGAGTTATAAGGTTGCAACGGCTCTTTCTTATAAGCAGGAGGATGACCATGCAATGCTCTAAATACCATCACAAGAATTTTAAATTGAATTCTAAATTTAACTCAGAGCCAATCTATCGAAAGTAAAATTGGTGTTACATGTGATCTCAGTGATGACATTGCAGCAACATTGTGTATAATGATGAATGAAATGACTTGTTTAAACGTAAGAAAATTAATTAAACCTCATGTACAAATTTATTAAATCTCAGTAAACTAACCTCATTAAAGTAATATAAAAAAATTAAGCTGGATCCAACATAAGAAAATTTAGTTTGACAAATGTAATAAAGTTAATTGAACATACTAGAGTAAAAATTCATTTGACCTAAACCAACTAAATTGTTTTGACCCAATTAAAATCATTTATTTTAAATGAGCTCAATTAAATTGTGTGTAAAGATTTCTTAAATTAAATTAAGTAAGAGTAATGAATTCATTTCTTGAGTGTAAAAAGTACATCATGATCTAAATGATATTTCTTATTCTCATTTGGAAACATCTGTCACGATCTCGCCGGCAGATGGCGCTGCAGGGGCGAAGTGCATGGGGAGCGAGCACATGCTTGCGCTTTACACATGGACTATGGAGACTTTGTTTAAAAAAGGACATGTACATTTGTTTCTGTTTGTTTCCACCTTGTTTATTAGTCAGTGGTTGATTTTCGAGGGAGTGTAATGATTGTTACCAGCTGTCAGCATTCAAGGTAATCACATTTGTTTTTTTAAAACCCAAGTGTTGCTGCACACTTCACACAGTATTATAGGTTGTTATGTGTAATGGCGCAACGTGGTAATGTCTCCATGCCCTGCTCTGGTTTCATATTTCATGCCTCAGTTCCAGCTAAAGGATAGACGTTTAAATGAGTAGCGTTTCCATGTTTTGGTCTAGATTCGGGGTTCATGCCTTAGTTCTAGTTAACTTATAAATGAGTAAATGAGTAATTGTGATAAGCGTTAGCATTTCTAAGTCTTGTTCTAGTTTCGTGTTCATGCATTAGTTTTAGTTAAATGATAGAGGAGTATTTGATTAATGTGTAATTGTGCTAAGTGCTAGTGTTTCCATACCATGATCTAGTTTCATGTTTCATGCCTTTGTTCAATTTGTATATGTAGACCTTTTTTCTTGTTTTCTAGTAGTAAAGTGATCTTTACTCACTAAAGTGATCCTGCACTTGCTTCCAGTTTAAGTCTCGTTACGTAACAGAATACTGCACCATAAAACCATGGAAGCAGCAGGAAAAGGAGCGTCATGAGCATGAGCGTCATGATGATAAATACACAGATTACTGGCCACATTTCTTATCAGTCCAGTTTCCACAAAGAACTGCCACCGAACTCCCGCCGGAAATGTACGGGTTGGGGAGCTACCCGCTGCTGTTCCTTTTTAACAGTCAGGTGTACATCGCCAGCCTGGCGCCCCCCAAGAACCCAAGAAACAATGGCTTGGGTTCTTAGTATCCCAGTTTTATGGCCTGGCCTGGGACTGGGCGGAGCAGCTGGTCCGTAAAAGGGTCCAGTGCCCTCTATGATGTCACTCAGTTTACGGATCTTTTTCTGAAGGAGCTCTCCCAGCCAGGGCAACTAAACAGCCTGGATGTACTGGAGAGGGGAATCAATGTGACGAACAAGGTGAACCTGCCATTCCACCTCTATTATGCGTGGTTGGACCTGGTAGAATCCGCAGCTCCGCCCCACAGAGGAAGTTGCCCATGTTCCAGCCCCGCGGAGAATGTAGCCCCCCCATTGCCTGTCTGCAGCCTGCCGGAGCCCGCTCTGTTTCCTGATGCAGCGAAGAACAGGTTACACAAGGGACCAGGACCGCTGTTGGAACTGAATAGAGAAACACAAAGAACCAAGAAAAACGTTACTTTGTCTTGCAAAACGTTTCATAATACAATACGCTTAGACCTTAAAGCCAAAAAGAGGAAGAAATATTGAAACGACTTAGTCATAACGCTCAGATAGTCACAGACAGGATCAGATCAAACAATGTTAGTAGTTATATCATACACTTTCTGTCAAAGTGATGATTTATGACCCTCTGTGCTGGTAATTTATGACCCCCTGTCCTTCCCTGATTGACAGGTCGTCGGAGGGTGGTGAGGGGGGTGAGGGGGTAACCCTTATCGGTCGTATCAGCTAATCAATCTGGCTCCTTTGTGTCTGGACATTGGGGGAGAGGGGGTGTGTGGGGAATAGTCCCCCTTCCAGCAAAAAGGGGGTTTATGTTAATGAGTTTGGTTTTTGGGATGAAATACGTCTGAAAATAAATAAATGTTTTTTAATATGGGGATATGCTTGTGTTACTGTGTGTCTTTATTTCGTTTGTGTAAACACAATGTTAGAAAAGGAATAGGAATAGAATAGGATTAGAATATTTATTTTGTGAAAATGATGAAAACAAATGTTGATTAGGTTTTAGGGCCCCATGCATACCTTTGAATAAAAAGTTTAGGAGTTAAAGCAAAGTTTAAAAAATAATCTGATTAAAAGATTTGTTTGTATCACACGATTTCTAAACAAAGATCCTTACGAGGAAAAAAGTATTAAAAGATCTGTTTAAAAGAACTCGTATTCAGGCTTCCAAAAACACATAAAACTTTAGGCTGTAAAAATTGTGAAAAGAGCAGTTTGAAAAGAATAGCGTATTACATGACTTCTAAAACAAAGATCCTTACGAGGAAAAAATGTTAAAGTGTCGTCTAAAAGAATCTCCGTAATGTTTAAACTAGGAGCTAAGTATTTTCCAGAGATGTATTCCATTCGATGTGGAAAAGCCGTATGAAGTTGAAACGAAACCCAACCTCTCACTCGCTAAACCCCGCCCACACATACGTGTATTCAGACACTTTTCTCTTCTCTCTCTCTCTCTCTCTCTCTCTAAACACACCCACACACGGGGTCTCAACATGGCCAGTACTTTCTGTCAACTGTCAATCACGGTGGAAGAAGTAGATGTCAATCACGGTCTCTCGGACCTGACGTTTCTCTAGGCCTGGTTAATTTATAATCCTTTGTTTCTTCGTGACCAAGAGTTTTTTTATGACCAGGGTGGTGCGGGTGGTGGGGGTAACCCCTGTATCCACTGTATGACTGGGTCATTTTGGCCCCTGAATGTCTGGGTTGTGTCCTTCCCGTCCTGGGGGTGTGTTTTGTGTACTGTGGGGATCTCCCCAACAAATGTGTTTATGTTAATGATACTGTTGTGAAACGTGTTTCTCCTGAATTAATCACACACAAATGTATACCTTTTTGTGGCATAAGAGAGTGTTTGTTTCTGAAATTACTTTTGTGGTATTGTCTGAAAAGAATATCAATGTTTAATACGGACATGTGTTTTAGTTACTGTGTGGGTTGTTTCATATGTGTTAACATATTGTTATAAAAGCATGATGGTTGAATGGGAGTATATAAGAGCAGATTGTTTGCTTGTGAAATAAATGAAAACAACTGTTGATTACATGTTTGGGAGAACGTGACTTTGAATAAACATTTACTGAAATAAAACCCCTGAAACAGATAAACCATCGATATGGCCAAAGAAATGTAAAAATGTTTTTACATACATTCTAAACATAAACCTTAAGGAGGTAAAAGCGTTTAAAAGTGCTGTTTAAAAGAATGGTGCAGTTTGTTTCAACTATAAACAAGATTTTGGAAAATGGTTCGCCAATCGAGGATACTTATACAGAACTGCCGCTAAATACATACGATTTTGTGTGTGTGCTTGACATCCCATGTCCCCACTGGCTGACAGTCAAGTCGGTAAATTCACGACCTCTGTAACACTGTTTGATCTGAATGTGTGATCTTTCATTGCAGTTATCTGTCTGTGTTAGAGAGAGAGACGCTGTGATTTCTGGGGACTTTGATTAAGGATCGCTTACAAAGGTCTTTATGTTAACGAATTAGGAGAGAGCCGTGAGTGTCAGTGCTAAAATAATGTGTAAGAAGCTGTAGTTAACACACAGAAGAAACTCTGCAACTATCTGTTACAATATCTGCTCCGAGAAATCCTAATACCCCTAGATGAATGCTGTGTATTCACCAACAGGACCTGTTGAAATGAGAGAGAACCTGACTTCTGCTCCAAGAAAAAAAACCAAGATGTTAGTTTGGTAATTTATTCATGAAGATATAGTAAAGACGTTGATCTTGAACCCTGAGCAGGGTGTCAAAAACTCCAAAGAACGTGTCTTAAGGCCGAGGGTTTTATTTAGGATGTAGAAAAGCATTTAAAAATGGTGTTTTAAAAGAAACGGGTGTATCGGTCCATAATGGTAAAAAATAATTTTTTTAAAAATGGTTGTACTTCTATGCGAAATAAATCAGTGGAGACACTGAGTACATTTCTGTTCCACAGTCTATAAGGATCCCCACCATTAATGTAGAGTGACAAATGTTCACACCCGCACGCGTGAATACAGTACTTAAGTTTTAAGCATTTTTATTTTGTGATGGCAACAAGACAAAACTGTCATAGGTTTGGTATCTGGTGATTTAGAGTTAGACCCCAACTGTCAAATAGTTTTTGACATAGAATGTGAATTGCTTTGTCAGGCAAAGAGCACGATGGTATGGAAAGAGTATGATGAGGTGACCTAATGCTTAGGAGTTCTACAGTACTTTGACTTTGGAACATACCGGCATGATCCTCGAGAGGATATATATATATAATATAGATCAGATCACCAGTATGTCTTTACCCAATCCTGATCTGGAGTCAAAATTTTTACTTTTATTTCCTTGTATGCATTTATGACAGTGTGCGGTCATATACACTATAAGCCAATTATATAGAAGCACGAAATTATTTTTAAAGGTTTCAAAATATTCTAACATTTAAGGCAAATTTCCAACACAACAGAATATTAGACATTTAGTGTAAACTAGTGTAAAAAAATCTCTGAAATATTTCAATGAAAATATATTTTCCATATTAAATGCATCATATTAGAAAAGATAGTACAGACTTTGTCGATCACTTACAAACTCATACTTTATAACAACTGTTTAGCAGCATCTGAATCTGGGAAATAACTTTTATTCCTTTTAGGCATGCAATAAAAGTTAATAACAAATTAGGAAGAAATGAAGTGTACACTACCGCTGCGGATATTAAGTCAAACCATTTGTTCAAACTTCAGCATGAACCATAGAGTAGCAGAAACTTACAGCACCTCATGAATACCGTGTGAAGGATTAAGGTGACTAGTCACTTACAGATGCAAAGACACGTCCTTGTGCAGGGCACAACAGTGTCGCCATTGACACGTCTTCTACCATGTCAACATATAAGAAAAGGCAGAAAGTAATTTGAGATATATAAGAATATATTTGATCAAATATAAGATATTATAATGAAAAAACATGATAATATTATTTAACAAGGTCTGGCCGTTCAGCCTCTCTTAAGTGTAAGAGCATTATCAGTATTGTACAGCATTTGGGGACAGTAGACAGATGTCAAATGAAAAACAACTTTTGAGTCACAATGCCAAACTACTGCAGAATATTTTGATCCTTCTTTTCAGCCTGAAGGACTGGCATTTATTTAACAGACAGATGGCACAGCCATATACTTGGTCAGAGAATTTGGGGGTTTCTTTAAGAAAGGTTCATTGTTTTTGTTCTTTTTCATGGCGTCAGTTTGTATACTTATTTTGGTTAATGACTTAAACTGTTTTATTAAGTGGTGACAGATTTCATTAACAGGTAATGATGATAGGTGAAGATTAAGTTGGTATGCGCGGTACAAAATAAAACTGTCTATATGTATATTTGTCTGCTATGTATCTGTTTAAGCACTACTTTAATAGTGATGTATAGAATGAGAGAGCCATTAACTAATTCATAGAACCCTTTCTACCTTTTCAAACTTGTTATCCATGATTCTTTTCAAACATTGTGTTCAGACATTGCAAATCATTAGTCTGAATGTTAAGTGTTCCTTAGATTTTTGCTTCTTCAGCATCAAAAATTCTAAACAAAGACTAAACTCAGAAACAATATAACTGTCTGGTTGTGATTAGAATAAAAGGCAACTGTGACTTCATTCCCAAAGCGCTAAATGAGATTTCTCTAAGTTCTATATGGCCTTTCTACAGTATGTGCCATTAGGTCCTAGTTTCCAGCCATCATTACAGCACGGGAGAGGAAATCTTTATTCAACAGATGTGTGATCTACATCTAGACAGTCTGATAACAAACTACACAAAAGTTTGTGTTGAGAAAATTCAGCTTGCTCTTTGTTCCCAAATAACATTGGACCAGATCCATAGTTTACATCATCTGCCCCCACAAATTTAATCTGTATTACAAGTACTGAACAAGTTAGAGGAAGAGAACGTGTAGCTTTACTTTTCATTGGAACTTTAATTGTTTATTTGGATCTGTCTTGATTCATTTTCATATTCAGGTTTTTTTTTATTCAGCTCATTATTATTTTATGAAGTATCTTCAACCTAGGAGAGTGTGGCATCTAACATAATGTATGAATGTAGGTATATGGACTCCACCATGCACTCCACCGGCACCCTAGTTGAAAAGCAAGTCAAACATGTTAAACTTCCAAGATCAGGCAGTGCAGGAGTAAGGAAAATAAAAGCACATCATCTGTTTAGATTATATCTATGATTAAATTCACAATCAATTAAGAAATGAAGCTCATGTTAAGGCTATTTCTTCCACAGATGTCTTCAGAAGAAATTGATGACCATTTCCATAGGCATTGAGGCTCCATTTTAAAATAAACACTCGCATGCAGATTCAGAAGGTATGATATAGAGGCAAGACAGACAGGAATATTTGAAATTAAATTTACAATATTTGCAATGATGGATACGAAGCCATATGAAAACCAAGTAGATGAAACGGTTTTGAGCAGTGGATTGTGATACTCAATGATCTTGTAATTTACTGCATTTGTAATGGTGATGATTTTCAAATGAACTTGAACACTCTTTTGGTGGATTCATGTTAAAAATATGTTCTGCGGGGGATTGATGTCACGAAATATATACAGTAAAAAGAATCCAGAATGTGACCATATAGGGAGCCATGATGTGTTCCACCAGAAAAGTATCAGAAGTACAGATATGACTATTGAGTTCATTGTCTGACTTCTTGCATGGCACGTGTTTCCATATTTTCACCACAGGCTGCGGATTATATGTCAGATTACTTTGAACAAACTTTTACATACAACAAGTTTTAAAACATCCACAATAGTCTGGGGAGTCGTGTATTAGACCTGTACTTGAGCATTTTGCTTATAAATATATACACTCTATCTGAAAACATTCCAAACCCCTGTCAGAAATTAAGCTTATTTTCAGACCGCCAAGTCTATGCTACTAGTGTCTTGGAGGACATCGTCGAACACTGAATGAGTATGACAGATCATTCTCTCACCCTTCAAATTAGGCAGGTTTAAAACAGGCAGTTAGAAGTGTCATGCCCTCACCCAGCAATCTTTAAAATTGTTCTACATCCACAGCCTTCTACTTACCAACTCATGTCTATGGCTATCACAGATAGTTGTGTGCCCGTGTAATTTTGTGCAGATTCGTGTTGTAGTATTGAGTTTATGTTGTCTAAGAATCTGATTGTTCTAGTATTGAGCTTAGTATTGAGACTATGTTGTATTGAGTTTATGTTGTCTAAGAATCTGATTAATCTCTTTATAGGATGCATTTGGATGTTGAGTAAATATAGATTAATGTACAGTAGCTCTCAACATTACTACACTACCCCTACTTGGTAATTCAGACCGTAACCTCATATTGTTAGCAATTCCTCCCTGCAGCTCAGCCTGTCCACAAGGATTGTGAGAGGGTACACTCAGAAAGGTTAGGTTTAGGCAATACATGGGGCTCACTTTGTTTGAGAGGTGGTGAAGATAAAGACGTGTCGTTGAGTGTAGTAATATAGATATCAGCAGGAATGGCCTGCTTGGGCTGAGTGAATGAAAATCAGGTATGCTAAAAAAAATTATTAGCAGTAATCAACACATCCAAATGCATCCTATAAGAGATTAATCAGATTCTTAGACAACATAAACTCAATCCAATTTTTTTTTTTGAACAAAGAGCAAGCTGAATTTTCTCAACACAAACTTTTGTGTAGTTTGTTATCAGACTGTCTAGATGTAGATCACACATCTGTTGAATAAAGATTTCCTCTCCCTGCTGTAATGATGGCTGGAAACTAGGACCTAATGGCACATACTGTAGAAAGGCCATATAGAACTTAGAGAAATCTCATTTAGCGCTTTGGGAATGAAGTCACAGTTGCCTTTTATTCTAATCACAACCAGACAGTTATATTGTTTCTGAGTTTAGTCTTGTTTTAGAATTTTGATGCTGAAGAAGCAAAAATCTAAGGAACACTTAACATTCAGACTAATGATTTGCAATGTCTGAACACAATGTTTGAAAAGAATCATGGATAACAAGTTTGAAAAGGTAGAAAGGGTTCTATGAATTAGTTAATGGCTCTCTCATTCTATACATCACTATTAAAGTAGTGCTTAAACAGATACATAGCAGACAAATATACATATAGACAGTTTTATTTTGTACACGCATACCAACTTAATCTTCACCTATCATCATTACCTGTTAATGAAATCTGTCACCACTTAAAAAAACAGTTTAAGTCATTAACCAAAATAAGTATACAAACTGACGCTACGAAAAAGAACAAAAACAATGAACCTTTCTTAAAGAAAACCCCCAAATTCTCTGACCAAGTATATGGCTGTGCCATCTGTCTGTTAAATAAATGCCAGTCCTTCAGGCTGAAAAAGAAGGATCAAAATATTCTGCAGTAGTTTGGCATTGTGACTCAAAAAGTTGTTTTCATTTGACATCTGTCTACTGTCCCCAAATGCTGTACAATACTGATAATGCTCTTACACTTAAGAGGGCTGAACGGCAGACCTTGTTAAATAATATTATCATGTTTTTTCATTATAATATCTTATATTTGATCAAATATATTCTTATATATCTCAAATTACTTTCTGCCTTTTCTTATATGTTGACATGGTAGAAGACGTGTCAATGGGCAATGCTGTTGGCCCCGCACAAGGACGGTTCTTGCATCTGTAAGTGACTAGTCACCTTAATCCTTCACACGGTATTCATGAGGTGCTGTAAGTTTCTGCTACTCTATGGTTCATGCTGAAGTTTGAACAAATGGTTTGACTTAATATCCGCAGCGTGTAGTGTACACTTCATTTCTTCCTAATTTGTTATTAACTTTATTGCATGCCTAAAAGGAATAAAAGTTATTTCCCAGGATTCAGATGCTCCTAAACAGTTGTTATAAAGTATGAGTTTGTAAGTGATCGACAAAGTCTGTACTATCTTTCTAATATGATGCATTTAATATGGAAAATATATTTTCATTGAAATATTTCAGAGATTTTTTTACACTAGTTTACACTAAATGTCTAATATTCTGTTGTGTTGGAAATTTGCCTTAAATGTTAGAATATTTTGAAACCTTTAAAAATAATTTGCGTGCTTCTATAACTTTGGCTTATAGTGTATATGACCGCACACTGTCATAAATGCATACGAGGAAATAAAAGTAAAAATTTTGACTCCAGATCAGGATTGGGTAAAGACATACTGGTGATCTGATCTATATTATATATATATATCCTCTCTGAGGATCATGTCGGTATGTTCCAAAGTCAAAGTACTGTAGAACTCCTAAGCATTAGGTCACCTCATCATACTCTTTCCATACCATCCGCCTTTGCCTGACAAAGCAATTCACATTCTATGTCAAAACATATTTGACAGTTGGGGTCTAACTCTAAATCACCAGATACCAAACCTATGACAGTTTTGTCTTGTTGCCATCACAAAATAAAAATGCTTAAAACTTAAGTACTGTATTCACGGCGGGTGTGAACATTTGTCACTCTACATTAATGGTGGGGATCCTTATAGACTGTGGAACAGAAATGTACTCAGTGTCTCCACTGATTTATTTCGCATAGAAGTACAACCATTTTTTAAAAATTATTTTTTACCATTATGGACGATACACCCGTTTTTTAAAACACCATTTTTAAATGCTTTTCTACATCCTAAATAAAACCCTCGGCCTTAAGACACGTTCTTTGGAGTTTTTGACACCCTGCTCAGGGTTAAAGATCAACGTCTTTACTATATCTTCATGAATAAATTACCAAACTAACATCTTGGTTTTTTTCTTGGAGCAGAAGTCAGGTTCTCTCTCATTTCAACAGGTCCTGTTGGTGAATACACAGCATTTATCTAGGGTATTAGGATTTCTGAGCAGATATTGTAACAGATAGTTGCAGAGTTTCTTCTGTGTGTTAACTACAGCTTCACACATTATTTTAGCACTGACACTCACGGCTCTCTCCTTAATTCGTTAACATAAAGACCTTTGTGTGATCTGGTCATCAAAGTCCCAGAAATCACACGTTCTCTCTAACACAGACAGATAACTGCAATGAAAGATCACACATTCAGATCAAACAGTGTTACAGAGGTCGTGTAATTTACACTAATTTGACTGTCAGGCCAGTGGGGACATGGGATGTCAAGCACAACAAAAATCGCATGTATTTAGCGGCAGTTCTGTATAAGTATCCTCGCTATAACCATTTTCCAAAATCTTGTTTATAGTTGAAACAAACTGCACCATTCTTTAAACAGCACTTTTAAACGCTTACCTCCCAAAGGTTTATGTTTAGAATGTATGTAAACACATTTTTTACATTTTGGCCATATCGATGGTTTATCTGTTTCAGGGGTTTTATTTCAGTAAATGTTTATTCAAACGTTACCGTTCTCCCAAAACATGTAATCAACAGTTGTTTTCATTTATTTCACAAGCAAACAATCTGCTCTTATATACTCCCATTCAACCATCATGCTTTTTATAACAATATGTTAACACATATGAAACAACCCACACAGTAACTAAAACACATGTCCCATTATTAAACATTGATATTCTTTTCAGACAATACCACAAAAGTAATTTCAGAAACAAACACTCTCTTATGCCACAAAAAGGTATACATTTGTGTGTGATTAATTCAGGGGAGAAACACGTTTTTACAACAGTATCATTAACATAAACACATTTGTTGGGAGATCCCCACAGTACACAAACACACACCCCCAGGACGGGAAGGACACAACCCAGACATTCAGGGGCCAAATGACCCAGTCATACAGTGGATACAGGGGTTACCCCCCACCACCGCACCACCCCTGGTCATAAAAAAAAACTCTTGGTCACGAAGAAACAAAGGATTATAAATTAACCAGGCCTAGAGAAACGTCAGGTCCGAGAAGACCGTGATTGACATCTACTTCTTCCACCGTGATTGACAGTTGACAGAAAGTATTGGCCATGTTGAGACCCCGTGGTGTGGTTTAGAGAGAGAGAGAGAGAGAGAGGAGTGTCTGAATACACGTATGTGGGCGGGGTTTAGCGAGTGAGAGGTTGGTTTCGTTTCAACTTATACGGCTTTTCCACATCGAATGGAATACATCTCTGGAAAATACTTAGCCCTAGTTTAAACATTACGAGATTCCTTTTAGACATACTTGTAACATTTTTCCTCGTAAGGATCTTTGTTTAGAAGTCATGTAATACGCTGCTATTTTTTTCAAACTGCTCTTTTCACAATTTTTACAGCCTAAAGTTTTATGTAGTTTTTGGAAGCCTGGTAATACGGATTCTTTTAAACAGATCTTTAATACTTTTTTCCTCGTAAGGATCTTTGTTTAGAAGTCGCGGTATCACGCTGGCCATTCTTTTAAACTGCTCTTTTCACCATTTTTACAGCCTAAAGTTTTATGTTTTTGGATACCTGGTAATGGATCTTTTTTTTAAACAGATCTTTTAATACTTTTTTCCTCGTAGGGATCTTTGTTTAGAAATCGTGTGATACAAACAAATCTTTTAATCAGATTATTTTTTTAAACTTTGCTTTAACTCCTAAACTTTTTATTCAAAGGTATGCATGGGGCCTTAAAAACCTAATCAACATTTGTTTTCATCATTTTCACAAAATAAATATTCTAATCCTATTCTATTCCTATTCCTTTTCTAACATTGTGTTTACACAAACGAAATAAAGACACACAGTAACACAAGCATATCCCCATATTAAAAACATTTATTTATTTTCAGGACGTATTTTCATCCCTCAAAAAACCAAACTCATTAACATAAACCCCCTTTTGCTGGAAGGGGGGACTATTCCCCACAAACCCCCCTCTCCCCAATGTCCAGCACACAAAGGAGCCAGATTGATTAGCTGATACGACCGATAGGGTTACCCCTCACCCCCCTCACCACCCTCCGACGACCTGTCAATCAGGGAAGGACAGGGGGTCATAAATTACCAGCACAGAGGGTCATAAATCATCACTTTGACAGAAAGTGTATGATATAACTACTTAATGTTTTTTCTTCCAGTAATTGGGAAGAAACTCTAGGTAGGAAATTAAGTTGTGTATGGGGAACTGAAGAACCAATGGACTAAGCACTGCAGGGGAATGGTCCAAGAAACCATTTGTTTAAATTGTTGTTTAACCCTGTCGATACCTTATGCTCACAGAATTTTAAAGACCCCCAGATGTCAATTGTTGCTATCGCTGAAATAGGAGGGTGTGGGTGGATGTTGATGTATTTATAAATTGTTCAGTTTACTTTGCTTGCCAGCTGGTGACTAATCTGTAGCTTTGTTTGAACAAACATTATTTGACACCTAGACAGCCATTAAAAGATAAAAGGTTATGATTCAAATCATGACCATTCCGTCTTTCTCTTTCTTCCTAACACTTTTCCCTGACATTCTTTCATTCTTTTCCCTACTTTTTGTTTTTTACCAAAGTCCTCTGACTTGAGAAAAAAAAGAAGTGCATTTAATCCATTCACTGATTTTCTATACCAGTTAGAGTACACTGGGCATGGGGGAGCCTGAAGCCTGTCCCAGGGAACTCGCGGCACAATGCAGGGGACATGCTGTATGGGGGTGCAACCAACTCATCGTAGGCACACCTATCACACGTTCACACACATACAGACAATGCGAAAATTAGAATGGGGGAAGAGTACCGGAGTTCCTAGAGGAAACCCCCAAAAGCATAGGGAGAACATGTAAACTCCATGAACGCAGGGTGGAGGTGGAAGTCGGCACCCAGTCCTAGAGGTGCGAAGCAAATGTGCTAACCACTAGAAGCCACCACTGTTCAGATGGATGCAAGTGCATTATGAACAGTTTTATTTAAGAGAGACAAGGGGGAAAATCCAAATCGTAATCCGTAAACGTAATCCAAAACATGCCAAGTTCAGACCATCAGCAAACAGGCATAAACTTGGGCAAGGCAGGGATCAACAAAGTCAGGTCAATGGATACAGGGGTTCGATTTACCGAAACATGAAGCATGAACAACAGCGAGGGACTGGTAGCAGAGAAACCAGCATGGACTAAATCTAATGTTTAACAAGGAACCTAACATGGACATAAACTAGGACTATGATTAACTATGGTAACGGAGCCTAAACTAAACTATAAAAATATATATAAATATATATAAAGCCTAATCAGCCTCGTAATGGGCTGAGGGCAATTCAGACACATATGAAACAACAACCAATGACAGGACAGGAGGAGACATAACAGAAACCCAAACAAATGCACACGCGTTTGAAATGTTATGATTGTCCATTAGGGAAAAGCAGGTGCTCACGCACCTGCTCGTGTATGCGGCGCCACATGCTCCATACAGCTGTTTAAAGGTGAACCTCGTGACAAACCATGCCCCCAATGCACTTTAATACAGTTTTAATGTAAATTTACCACTGTGTAATACTCATCCAGATTATTATTGTATCAGATTTATTGTAAAGAACAGGACATTCACTACTGAAATGTGAGGATTAAATCTAACCATAACCCATTCTGAGTTGGGTTTCTGCTCAACACAGTTGTAAAGAGTGGTTATTTGAATTACTGTAGCCTTCCTGTCAGTTCAAACCAATCTGGCCATTCTCCTCAAACTCTTTCAGCCACAGAACTGCCACTCACTGGATGTTTTTTTTGTTTTGTTTTGTTTTTAAAATCACTACTGTGCATTAAAATCTCTGGAGAAGATCAGCGCTTTCTGAAAAACCCAACCCTGTCAGTCTTTTCCTGCTGTTTTTTTCTTTCATTATCAACCATACTACATGCTTACCTGCTGCAGGATTACAATACAATACACCATTTTCCTTTTTTGGACATAAGCAGTTCAACATTATTTTTAAAACTACAAATCACATCGTAAACTATCCTATTATATATAACAAGCTCAAGTTCAGTACTTTATATTAGTGTAGAACACTCTGATCACATTAATACACTATGTACAATGTCCTATAGGTGTGCAAAGGTAACCAATGTTAATGAAGACTTGCAGCACGGCAGATTGTGTGTGAGCATGATCCTGGAAGCGGCGAATTCTGCAAAACTGATTCTCTGCAACGCTAAAACGCCAAAGGTAAAACAACACACTCTGAAAGCATTTCAGTTCTTTGTTTTTATTT
>JAAGNN010000060.1:0-58703 GCA_012411365.1 Ameiurus melas
AATTACTGTCTTCTGTGACCGTTGTAATGTATCTCTGATAAACATCCAATTAGAATACTTTCATATACTTCAGTTTTACTGTGATTTTGAAAGCCTGATATCTTTCAGTGACAGTAATAATATGAAATGTGACATTTTTTCACTTCATACAGATTGGTTGAACCGTCTTGTGAATTTGGTGAATCATCCGCCACTGCGTGTCGTTTAAGTCTTCATATGAACTATCATCAGAGCTTATTGTCCCTTTTCATTTTGACAGTTGGGCAGATCCTGAATATCTATTGAATGACCCCGACTCAGAATGAAAAGCATTGGTTTGTTCAATTCATACCTCAGTAGAATAGCAGGTATGCAAACAACTGTGAACAGCAATTAACGTGATAGTACTACCACTGTTCATACTGTATCGTCTGAAAGCAAACCAAACTTCAGACGAGTTGGCAGGAGTCGAACTCATGCTGCAGACCGCATCGAAACCATCATCTCTTGAACCACCGGCCACACCACATAAACACGTTTCATCGCCGTCCAATGTCTGAACGTATTCCCACGGAATTAGTCGGTAGTGTATAGGCTTCACTTAGGACCCGCTCAGTATTTCGGCAACAAAGCAGGAGTACTTAGCCGTTAGCGGTACGCAAGTGTGAATGGTTGCCGGGCGTGGCCCAACCATTCTATTGGACCGCCTTTATAAGCCTTAGCAGGAATGGAGCGTAAGACAGGGCTTAAGTGCAACCCTTGGCCAAGCATCTTTCGCTAAGCCTTTTCGCCATTTCTAACCCCAACCCTAAGCTGTACATGATGTGAAAGAGAAAACGATTCTAGACCAAGCCGCAATCTTCCCATTGCCCACTGTCCTGTGCTGATGTCGCTATGCAGTTTCTATGAGCTTTGATGGAAGAAAACTGGCCAGTAGCTAGTGTGTAGAGGCCACCATTTTCTTTGGTTTTCGTTCCTGGTTGTCTAGTGGTAAGGATTCGGCGCCTCGCCCGGGTTCGATTCCCCGGCCAGGGAATGGTGTTTATCCATCACGGCCAAACTAATATTTAAAAAGAAACCATATCATTGACAGAGAAATCATCTCTTCGAAATGTGGATTGGAACCAGTGACCTGAGACGACTGCTTATACTCATGTTCCTCCGCTTCTAACGAGCTATCGGAGGGCGCTCAATCCATGTATATCTATAAAACCATTCGGTGGTACTGATGCTACAAGGTGTGAATGATTCTAACCGAGCAAGCCACTGGCGGCAGACGGTGGCAAGGAAAACTCCCTAAGATGTTAGAGGAACAAACCTTGAGAGGAACCAGAATCAGAAGGAACCTATCCTCATCTGTAACATCAGATAGTGTGAAAGATGATTATGGATTCAAGGCGGGAGTCTCTTTTGGCCTTGTGAAGCAGCTGTAGTCCCATGCAACTGGAATTGAGTAGATGATATCTATCCAGAGGTAGGCCATCCAAAATGGACTGTGTAGGTCCAGAGAGCAGAGGGATCAGGACTTAGTATTCCATAAAATCGGGTGTGGCTCTATAGAAGGAGGAGTGAGAAAACCAGGACTGTGCTTAGCATAAGAGAAAGTCTAGTCAGGGTAGCTTGATTAAACAAATACGGATTAAAGCCTAGGACACTGAGACTGTGCCTCCAGTCCCAACCTCTAATTGAAGACTGTTCCATAAGTGTGGGGCTCCAGAAGAAAGTCATCCTCCTGTTGTAGCCTTCGCTATTCGAGGTGCTGCAACAAATAGCCTGCGCATCTTTGATCTAAGTAGGCGTATGGATCATAGAAAGCCAAAAGGTCGCTTTTAGATACTGCGAAACACAGATCGTTTAGTTAATTATGGGTTACACGGTATTTATAATACAGTATTTTATATTATTCATAAGTGAGCTAAACGTAGACTCCATTTTCTATTGAATTTTGCTCTTCAAGCAAAAGGGCAGCTGGATCAAGGAAACACTAGATCATTTTCTGAGCCAATAAACGTTTGTGTGCATCTTTTATATTCTCATGTTTCTATCCTTCTTCACGAATTACTTCCACTAAGTAACTAGACCACGATAACTAAAGTACAATATCTGATCCAGTTCAAATCACCTTTATTTGTGTAGCGCTTTTTACAGTGGACATTGTCTCAAAGCAGGATTCGCTTAATTTCTTTTTTACGCCAATGCAATTTCCCAGGATGGAAGATGCTTGGTACGAGCTTGTTTGATTGTGCCGTTGTCACAGAAAACTGTTGCTCATCTTCATGCAAAGATTCTGGGAGCAGACCGGTTCAGTATCAAACTGCACAGGTAAAGCCCTGAAAAGGCCCGTCCAGTGCCATTCTGTTGGCCATCACGGGTATGGGGCACAGGACAAGGCTTGCCGCGGGCCTAACCATTCTATTGGACCGCTCTTTACAAGCTCATAGGAATGGAGCATTTGAGCAACCCTGCTCAAGTTGCCTTTTCAGCTTCCTTTTGCTCATTTTAACCTATAACTCTAAGCTTACATGATGTGAAAGAAAACGTGATTCCTCAGACCAAGCCACCTTCTTACTGCTCAAGGGTGCAACGTTAATACACATCATTTAATACTTGACTTAAAACACAGTTACAAAACACGAACTCAAAGGAGCTACGCCACCACCAGTGTAGCAGCTGGGTAATTCCAGCAAATATCCTGTTTTACCATTTAATACATTTCTAGTATGTTAAGAGAGATAATACAGTTTGTTGTTAGCTATATTTAGTGTAATGGTTGAGCAGCGGCCTAACCATTCTATTGGACCGCCTTACAAGCCTTCTAGGGATGGAGCCGAGCACAAGGCTTAAGTGCAACTCCTTGGCTCACAAGCCTTACCAGGAACAGTCGTAAGACACATCGCTCTTCATGCAACTCCTCGCTGCCGCCTTTCAAGCTCTCTACTAGGAATTGAGCGCAAGACAAGGATTAAGTGCAACTCCTGGGCAGCGTTGGCCTTTTTCAAGCCTTTTCGAGCTATTTCCAACCCCAATAAAGTTTATTATTATTATTATTAGTATTATTATTATAACCCTGTTGCACATGGTGTGAAAGAAAACACCTCAAACCAAGCCACCTTCTTACTGCCCCATGGTCCTGTGCTGATGCTCATGTGATTTTCTATGAGTTTTTTGATGGAAAGAGACATCACAGCATACACCAGTGTAGAGGCTAACATTTTCTTGGTTTTCATCCCTGGTTGCTCCATGGTAAGACCGGTGTTTAAGTTGTATAAACACAATCATATACATGTCACAACTATATGACGCCCTAGGAAACATAAAGATTATTGAATAAGGCAGGTAATCAAATTAAACCCAACACCTGTGAGATCACATTCACACCAACTGTCTCCATTCCTAATTAACCGCACCCAGCATGTCAACTACATTATGAACAGTCTTATCAACAAAGTGCAGCATGTCAGAAGTGGGATTTGAACCCACACCCAGAAGAGACTGGAAACCTTAACACAGCGCCTAGACCACTGGACCATCCTGAGTCGAACCAAAAAACTATGCAAAGGAAATTCCAAACTATGCAGGGCATTTATTTAAACAAGCCTCAGAACAGCCCAATACCCCTCATCAGAGGTGCAGCAAAGAACCAAACGTCAGAAATGGATTTGAACCACGCCCAGGAGACTGCTCCGAACGAAGGCCCTAGAATCATCGCCATCCTGACACTTGCTACAGGTCGCGGGACCATGCTCGGTATAGCCAATACTTTCCAAATAAAGCACAATTAGATATTGAAATAGAAGCACTGATTTCATCAATAAGTGCTACCTTGGGGGCAGTCTCATCCTGGTGTATTTGTCATTGATTGTGTGAGTCCCGTGACATTTCTGCTGAAAAAACACCCTACCAGGCACATTTACTGCAGTCGAAGTAAGTGCTAGTGTTGGGGCATAAGTTGAGCTGTTAGTTTGAGGGGGAACCAGTGTCAGGCGTCATAGATAACAACTGTGTGTAGTTGAGTACCATGTCTGATCGAGGAACAGATCAAAACAGTCTGACCTCCACAACACATGTTTGTTGAAGTGTATCATGCTAGGCAAAATTTTATTTCAGAGGATCTGAAAAGGCTTTCTGACAGTGACCAGAGGTTACGATGGTTAACCACAGGCTCTGCACGCTGGGTTGGAGTCCACCTCATCGCAGACAGGTTGTTTGCCTCCACTTTACAACACCAACTCTGGCTTGGGTGCAGTCTGTCTCGTTAAGGCCCACAGGTGACAGGCTCTGACAGATCCAGACAGAACAAGGTGGGGTGGAGAAACATGAGGTTAGAATTGCAATGGCAAACAATGCATCAAATCCTCCTTTATTCTCCGGCTGGTGACTCCACAGACTGGCATGTAATTTCAGGCGTGAGTTATGTCAGCAATAGGTTGTTGATGGACTGTCAATCTGCTGTGCACAGTCTGGATTAACTGCACTTTAATGCAGGTTTAATGCAGCCTCATTTGTAGTTTGACAGACAGTTGTCCAATTACACAGGAAGAACTGATTGTCCAGCTGTGTATTTGACATTACTTACTTTGTGAACGGCGATAGCTGGCTATAAAGTCACTCCTAATTGTAGTACATTTACTGCAGTTTTAAAGTATGCTAACAAGCTGGGGCAACTTTCATAGAATTTGGACACCACAAATGTGGAGTGTGAAACCAACCATACCATTGTTATTGAGATCTTAATCAGTGTTTTTATAAATATCTATTAAAATTTCTACCATGCTTAGTGAAACATGTGTTGAAACTTTAGAGCAATACTTTTAATATGGCTCAGGAGAGCAGGCTCATTAAAGGTGTACCTACTCTCAACCTAGCGTGACAACTGTCTGTCAACGTGAATGACCCGGTCTATTCACAAGGAGTGACCACATCATCACTTCTATTATCACATTGGCTTCGGGTTTGACTGTGAATTATCCTTAGCTCACGATTGGACTCCTGGGCATTGTAAATGAACATCACTTCATTCCAGCCCTAGAATGAAAAAGTGGTCAACTGGTAAACTCTCAGTGGACAACTTCTAGAAAGCAGGCATGAATTGATTACATTTGTCATGGTAAAGATGCAAAGAAGTAGACCACCTATCTGTCTTATTGTCACCGCTGATATCCTATCAATGGCTCTGACCTTCCTGAATGGTAAGTACTATTTGTTGGGGTGATGTTGGGTGATTCAATCACTAAAGATACTATATTTTTGTTTACAATGTATTAAACGTGTTAAACAGTTTGGATGTCCAATACTTTCAAAAGAAATCACAATTGATTACTCAAATAGGAGCAACTTGATTTGCACACATATCTGTAAGCTTCTCGTTGGGGCAGTCCGCACTGTGTATTTGACTACTGTTCTTCAGGACGTCGTAATGTATCTCTGGCTGTTAACCACTGTAGTCACATACTTGTTTTAATGATTTTCTGAAAGCCTTGATTTTCAGTGACAGCAATAATATGAAATTACTGGTCTTCTGTGATCAAGGTAATGTATCTCTGGATGTTACCCACCAGATCACATATACTCTAGTTTTACTGTGATTTCTGAAAGCCTTGATACCTTCAGTGACAGCAATAATATGAAATGTTGAAACGGTGACATTTTTTCACTCATACAGATTAAGTTGAACTGCTCCCGCAGTGAATTTTGGTGAAATTTATTCTGCCAACCGTGTGTTTGTTTATTTTTTTTCACATGAACTATCATTTGCGCTTATTGTCCCTTCATTTGATGTTGGGCAGATCCTGAACATTCATTGAATGACCCCGGACTCGTACAACGAAAAAGCATTGCATTTGTTCAATTGGCAAATTCTCAGTAGAATAGCAGGTATGTAACAACTGTGAACAGCAATTAATGCACAGTGAGGAAGATTGTCACTAATGC
Organism: Ameiurus melas; assembly: GCA_012411365.1. Classification (NCBI taxonomy): domain Eukaryota; kingdom Metazoa; phylum Chordata; class Actinopteri; order Siluriformes; family Ictaluridae; genus Ameiurus; species Ameiurus melas. Next base: position 5,911 of record JAAGNN010000060.1, read on the forward strand.
TAGCTGGCACATCGTCTGAAACCAAATCTCTACAGACGTAGAGTTGGCAGGAGAGTCGAATCTGGGCGCTGGGAGCACCCTAATGGATTTCTAGTCTTTGAACCACTGCAAGGCCACAACCACATAAAACAGCCTTTGCTTCATCGTCGTATCAACGTCTGAACGTATCTCATGCAATTTGTTTGAGAAATGCATAGGCTTCACTTAGGACCCTGCTCAGGTATTTCTCGGCAAACAGCAGTGGAGTTGGTTCTTTTCAGTCGTTAGCTGATTTAGTGTGTGAATGGTTGAGCGGCGGGCCTAACTATTCTATTGACCGCTCTTTACAAGCCTTAGCAGGAATGGAGCGAAGACAGGGCTTAGCAACTCCTGGCCAAGCATCTTTTTCAAGCCTTTCGCCATTTCTAACCCCAACCCTAAGCTGTACATGATGTGAAAGAAAAACGATTCCCTGACCGTCGCATCTTCTACTGTTCGACTGTCCTGTGCTGATGCTCATGTGCAGTTTCTATGAGCTTTTATTGTTAAACCAACAGCATGGAAGGAAGGTAGAGGCCACCAGCCTTTTGCTTCGTCCCAGTCGTCAGTAAGGATCTGGCGCTGCGGCCCGGGTTCGATTCCCGTCAGGGAATGGTGTTATCCACCGCTGGCCAAATTAACATTTAAAAGAAACCATATCATTGACAGAGAAACTGGCCCCCGAGCCGGATTGGAACCAGTGACTGAGTACACTAGTTTGGCACTTCCACAGTCCGCCTACCAACTGAGCCATCGAGGTGAAGCAAAGCTCAATCCATGACATCTATAAAAACCATTCGGGTATATCGATATATACAGTGACTATCCATCGAGCAAGCCACCAAGTGGTGACGTAGGGCAAGGAAAAAAAACTCCTCAAGATGTTAAGAGTGAACAAACCTGAGAGGAACCAGAATCAGAAGGGAAACCTATCTCATCTGGGTAACATCAGATAGTGTGAAAAAAAAGATGATTATGGGATTCAAGTGAGTCTCTTTTGGCCTTAGAAGCAGCTGTAGTCCCAGCAATCTGAATTGGAGTAGATGAGAGCCATCCAGAGGTAGTCATCCAAAATGGATCAATGGTATCCAGATGAGGGATCAGGACCCTAGCATCTCCCACCCATAAAATCGGGTGTGGCTCAATGAAGGATAGGAGAAAAACTAGGACTGCTTAGTATAAGAGAAAGTCTAGTCAGGGTAGGCTTGATTAAACAAATACCGATTAAAGCTCTAGACACTGAGACTGTGCCTGAGTCCCCGAACCTAATTGGAAGACTGTTCCATAAGTGTGGGGTCTAGAAGAGAAAGCTCATCCTCCTGTTGTAGCCTTCGCTATTCGAGAGAGGTGCGAACAAATAGCCTGCATCTTTTGATCTAAGTAGGCGTGGCGGATCATAGAAAAGCAAAAAGGTCGCTAGATATCATGTGGCTAGAACCATTTAGTTAATTATGGCTCAAGGTATTTTTATAATATAAAGTATTTTATAGTTATCTTTGATAAGTGAGTTTATAAACGATCGATTTTCTATTCGAATTTCACTTTCACAAGCAAAGTTATCTGAACACTAGACTATTTTTCTGGAGCCAATAACGTGTTTGTGCATCTTTATATTTCAGCAGTTTCTGCTCTTCTTCAACATACATTTATCACTAAGTAACTAGACATTTACAACTTTACATGTACACATTCGATCCAGTTCAAATCAATTTTATTTGTGTAGCGCTTACAGTGGAGATTGTCTCAAAGCAGGATTCGTTTGACTTCCTTTACGCCAATGCAATTTCAGGATGAAGATGTCGGCACGAAGCTTGTTTGATGAATGCTAAGGTGCTTGTTGCTCATTCATAAAGATTCTCCATACAATCAGGTTCATAGCAGGCTTCAACCTGCACAGGTAAAGCCCTCAGTGCAGTTCAAGTCCAGTGCCATATTCTACAATATCTCGGCATGGGTACAGGACAAGGCTTAAGCGGCGGGCCTAACCATTCTATTGGACCGCCTTGTTGCCTTAGTGAATGGAGCATAAGACAGGGCTATGCAACTCCTTGGCTAAGCGCTTTTTTCGCCTTTTCAAGCCATTTCTAACCCCAACCCTAAGCTGTACATGATGAACACCTCAGACCAAGCCACCTTCTTACTGCTCACAACTGTTAATACACATCATTTACTACTTCACAGTTACAAAAACATTTAACTCAAAGGAGCTACCATCACCAGCGGTAGCAGCTGCAATTCCAGCAACATCCTGTTTTACCTAGATGGTTATAGCCTTAGCATGTTAGAGATAATACAGTCAGTTGTTAGTTTGCATTTAGTGTGAATGGTTGAGCAGCGGCCTAACCATTCTATTGGACCGTCTTTACAAGCCTTCCAGGATGGAGCGTAAGACAAGGCTGGGCGCAACTCCTGCTGTTGCCTTTACAAGCCCACCAGGAATGGAGCGAAGACAAGGATTATGCAACCCTGGCCAAGCTGCCTTTTCAAGCCTTAACAGGAATTGAGCGTATGAAGGATTGGCGCAACTCCTGGGCAAAAGCGTCTTTTCGCCTTTTCGAGCCATTTCAACCCCAATAAAGTTTATTATTATTATTATTATTATTATTATTATTATAACCCTAAGCTGTGTTGTGTGAAAAGAAAATGATGATCTCGCCAGACCAAGCCACCTTCTTACTGCTCCATGGTCCTGTAGTTGATGCTCATGGATTTTCTATGAGTTTTTGATGAAGACACTGGCCAGCATAACCAGTGTAGAGGCCACCATTTTCTTGGTTTTCATCCTCGTTTGGTTCAGGAAGATAACTGTGTCAAGCAAATCATACATATATAAACACACCACGTTTACGCCCCCAGGAACACAAGCACATGAACAAGGCAGGTAATCAAACTAAACCCAACACTCCGCCGTAGACTACCCTATCAACCACACCTGCCTGACTCAACTGCACCCAGCATGTCAACCAGAACAGTCTTATCCAACAAAGCATGTCATGTCGCATTCTGGAACCACACCTAGAAGAGACTGGAAACTTAATACAGCGCCTTTAGACCAGACTCATCCGAACTAAAACGAAGCAAAGGAAATTCCAAAACTATGCAGGGTATTTATTGTTTGCTCTGAACAGCCCAATACCTCATCAGAGGCAAGGAACCAAATGTCAGAAATGGATTTAAACCCATTTGTGGGGAGACTGCGACCTGAACGTAGCGCCTTAGACCGTTCGGGCCATCCTGATGCGCCCATGTCGTGGACCAGCTCGGGTATAGCCATTACTTCAATGGAAGCACAATTAGATTATTTAGAAGAAGCAATTGATTTACCATATGCTACCTTTAGCAGTCTCATCTGTGTATTTATTTACTTTGTGTGAGTCCCATGTTTCTCGGTTGAAAGTCATCTTAATTGTAGCATATTTACTGCAGTTTAAAGTAAGTGCTAGTGTTGGGGCATAAGCGTGAGCTGTTAGTTTGAAGGGGAAATCAGTGTCAGGTGTTTCAGTCTATACAACCAGTAGTCGTATGAGTACCATGTCTGATTGAGGAACAGGGATCAGTCAAAGTCTGACCTCACAACACATGTTTGTTAGCGTATCAGCAGTAAAATTTTATTTGTGAGGATCTGGAAAGGCTTGGATGAGGTGCAGAATCAGAGGTTAAGGCGATGACTCAAAACCATTGTGCCTGCACGCTGCGGTTGGAGTCCCACCTCACTGCAGACAGGTTGTCGGCTCCACTTACAACAACAACCTTCTGGCTTGGGTGCAGTCTGTCCACACATAAGGCCTATAGGTGACAGGCTCTGATGATCCATGACAGAACAAGTGTGGGTGGAGAAACATGAGCTAGAATTGCAATGGCAAAACAATGCATCAAATCCTTTATTCTCCACAGACTCCACAGACTGGCATGTACTCATAAGTGTGTGAGCAGGTCAGCAATAGGTTGTTGATGACTGCTTGTCTCATGTGCACAGTCTGAATTTGAATCAAGAAGACTTTTAATGCAGGTTTAATGCAAGTTCTCATTCGTATTTGATAGACAATACTGTCCAAATTAAACACCATTACATTACAGGAAAATAGAAGCACTGATTTCATCAATAAGTGTTACTTTAAAGAACCAGCTGTGTATTTGATATACTTACTTTGTGTGAGTCCATAGATGCTTTTCTATTGAAACAATTTAGTTCAGAAACATTTACTGCAGTTTTTAAAGGAAAAGTAACAAGCTGGGGCAACTTTCAGTGAATTTGGACACCACAAATGTATGTTCATAATCACATTCATTGTTGTTGAGACTTAACTAAAGTGTTTCTTTATAAATATCTATTAAAAATTCTGCACGATGCTTAGTGAAACATGTTGAAATCTCTTAGAGCACATTTTAATACATCAGTGAGAGCATCATTTATTGTGTACCTACTTCAAATCAGCGGATAAAACGTTTCCGTCAACGGTGAATGACCTGGTTCATTCCACAAGGAGTGATCTGCCATCATCACTTCTATTGTCACATTGGCTTCTGTGGGTTGGACTGTAATCATCCACCACGATCAGACCCCAAGCATTGCAATGAACATCACTTGACCCAGGCCTCTGAACAAAAAGTGGTCAACTGTAACTGTGACATCTAGAAAGCAGGCATGCACTATCATGGATCGTCATGGTAAACATGGCAGGAGAAGATGCAGAAGCAGACCACCTATTCGTCTTATTGTCACCATGATATCCTGTATTTCCAGCCGCTCTGACCTTCCTGAATGAAAAAGTACTATCGGTTGGGTGATGTTGGGTGATTCAACTAACCAAAGATACTATATTTGTTTATACGTATTAAACGTTGCTAAACAGTTTGGACAACATCCAATACTTTCAAAAGAAACTGATCAGCCCAAATAGGAGCAACTTGATTTGCATTATTATATCTGTGGGTGTTTTCGTTGGGGTGTCCCAATTCAGTATTTGACTTTACTTCAGTCTCGCACCGTTGCAATGTACTTGATGTTACCCAATTGTATCACATATACTTCAGTTTTACGATTAAAGCCTTGATATTTTCAGCATTGCACATGGAATTACTGTCTTCTGTGACTGCTGCAATGTATCTCTGATGTTCTCAATTGTATCACATATACTCAGTTTTAATGTGATTGAAAAGCCCTGATACCTTTCTGGTAGTGATGTTAATAATATGAAATGTTGAAACGTAGACATTTTTCACTTACAGATTGTTGAACCGTCTTGTGAATTTGGTGAAATTTATTCTGCCAACTGTGTGTTTGTTTGTTTTTCTTCATGAACTATCATTTATTTATTGTCCTTTTATTTGCATGCTGTGCAGATCCTGAACATTCATATTGAAATTAACCCGGACTCAGAATGAAAAGCATTGGGTATCGGTTCAATTGGCAAATTCTCAGTAGAATAGCAGGTATGCAAATAACCAGAACAGTAATTATTCACAGGAGGAAGGTATCGTCACTAATGCTGGGCTGCAAGCACTGGCCTGTCTGAAAGGGTAAACCAAACTTCAGACGAGTTGGCAGGAGTCGAACCTGCGCTGGAGACCCCAATGATTTCATTCCATCGCTTTAACCACTCGGCCACAACTACATAAAATGTGCCTTTGCTTCATCGCTTCACCAATGTCTGGAACGTATTCTGCAATTTGTTTGAGAATGTATAGGCCTACTTAGGACCCTGTCGTATTTCGCAACAAAGCAGGAGTTGGTCTCTTCAGTCGTTAGCTTTACATTTAGTGTGAATGGTTGAGCGGCGGCCTAACCTATTGGACCGTCTTTACAAGCCTTAGCAGGAATGGAGCACAGGGCTTAAGTGCAACCCAATAAGCATCTTTCGTTTTCAAGCCATTTCAACCCCAAACCCAGCCACCATGCAAGAATGATCTCAGACCTGCCCACCTTCACTGCTCCACTGTCCTGTGCTGATGCCTGTGCAGTTTCTATGAGCTTTTGATGGAAGAACTGCCAGCATAGCTAGTGTGTAGAGGCCACCATTTTCCTGCCTTTTCACCCTGTTGTCTAGTGTAAGGATCTGGCGCCTCACCCGGGTTCAATCCTGTCAGTGTCATCCACCGCTGGCCAAATTAATATTTAAAAAGAAACCATATCACACAGAGAACTGTCCTTCGAGCCGGATTGGAAACCACACCCAGATACTGTTTACACTAATCCTCCCGCCTACCAACTGAGGCGAAGCAAGTTTCAATCCATGTATTCTATAAAACTATCCAGATTTATATGTGCGAATTTATCCTAACTGAGTGTCACCATAAGACGGTGGCAAGGAAAACTCCCTACATACAGAGGAACAAACCTCGAGAGAACCAGAATCAGAAGGGAACCCCATCCTCATCTGGGTAAGATCAGATAGTGTGTGAAAAAGATGATTATGGGATTCATATGGGAGTCTCTTTGGCCTTAGGAAGCAGCTAGAAGTCCCAGCAACTGAATTAGAAACATGAGCGAGAGCCCCATCCAGAGTGCAGGCTGTCCCAGCCAAGACCTGCGCAGGTCTGAAGAGGAGGATAGAGGACTAGGACCCTGCATTCCATAAAATCGGTGTGTGGCTCACAGAAAGCCAGAGGGAGAAGAAACTAGACTGTGCTTTTAGCATAAGAGAAAGCCCAGTCAGGGTAGGCTTGGATTAAACAAATATTAAAGACACCTGGGAGACTGTGCTCAAGTCCTGAACCTAAATTGGAAGATCTACAAGTGTGTGCCCGAACAGGAAAGAAGCAAAAGGTCGCTTAGATACTGCGGCACAGACACTAGTTAATTGTGGGTTACTAATAGTATTTTATAATATAAAACATTTTATATTCATAAGGAGCTAGCAACTAGGATCGATTTATTCGAACGGTTTCACAAGCAAAGCGGCAAAGTGACGGCGAACACTAGACTATTTTCTGGAGCCATTAAACGGTTTGTGCATCTTATATTCATGTTTCGCGTTCTTCTTCAATACATTTACTTCAATTAAGTAACTGAACTATTTACAACTTTACATGTACATTCGATTCAGTTCCAAACCAATTTATTTGTGTAGCTTTACAGTGGAGGCCTGTCTCAAAGAAAGATCTGCTTGATCTCCTTACGCCAAATGCAATTCCCAGGATGGAAGATGTGTCATAACGAGCTGTTTTGACAACCATGCTTTGTCATCTTCATAAAGATCTTCCTGGATTAGCATTCAGGTTCACAGGCTTCAACTCAACAGTGCGTCTCAGTGCAGTTCAAAGTCCAGTGCCATATTCTGTTGGCCATCAATCGGTAAGGGTACAGGGACAAGGCTTAAGCGTGGGCGTAATGAACCATCTCTATTGGACCGTTTTCCTTACAAGCCTTAGTGAGGAATGGAGCATAAGACAGGGGCTTAAGTGCACCTCCTCCAAGCGTCTTTTCAAGCCTTTTCAAGCCATTTCTCTAACCCTAACCCTAAGCTGTACATGGTGAAAGAAAACGTGGATTCCTCAGCAAGCCTCCTTTACTGCCTAAGGGTATGCAACGGTTAATACAATATCATTCTAATACTTGACGTGAAACACAGTCTACAAAAACATTAACTCAAAGGAGCTACGCCACTCACCAGCGGGTAGTGAGTCAGTAATTCCAGCAAATATCCTGTTTTACCATTTAATACATTTCTAGTATGTTAAGAGAATAATACAGTTTAGTAGTTACATTTAGTGTGAATGGTTGAGCAGCGGCCAATCCATTCTATTGGACCGCTCTTACAAGCCTTTCCAGGATGCTTAGCATGTTCTTAAGTGCAACTCCTCTGCTGCCTCAAGCCTTTACCAGAATGGAGCGTAAGACAAGGTTAAGTTGCAACTCCTTGCCAAGCTGTCTTTTCAAGCCTTACCAGCCAGACAAGAGCCTCCTCCCTTGAATTGAGAGGAAGAAAGAAGGTGTTGAAAATTCTAACCAAATATTTTTAACCCTGTGCACTGGTGTGAAAGAAAACACCTCACACCCTTCCACTGCTCCTTTGTTCCCTTTTCTAAGTTTGAGGAAGAACCCAGCATAGCTAGTGTAGGCCACCATTTTCTTGGTTTTCATCCCTGGTTGTCTAGTGGTAAGACCGGTGTTTAAGTTGTATAAAAACACAATCATACATATATAAACACAATCAACCTATGAACACAAGCCATTAAGGATATCAAACCTAACCCAACACCTGCGTGAGATCATTCACACTAACCACACCTGCCCACTCAACTGCACCCCAGCATGTCAACTACATTATGAACAGTCTTATCAACAAAGTGCAGCATGTCAGAAGCGGATGAACCCACACCTCCAGAAGAAACTGAAACCCTAATACAGCGCCTTTAGACCACTCGACCATCCTGACTAAAAGACCCAAAAACTATGCAAAGGAAATTCAAACTATGCAGGGGCATTTATTTAAACAAGCCTTCAGTGAACAGCCCAATACCCCCCCTCATCAGAGGTGCAGCAACGAAACCAAATGTCAGGCAGTGATTTGAAACCCTACGCCTCAGGGGGAGACCGCACCTGAATTAGAGCGCCTTTAGACCGTTTCGGCCATCCCGACACATAAGCTACAGTGCTCGGGACCATGCTCGGTATAGCCACACACGCAAATAAAGCACAATTAAATAACTTGAAATAGAAGCAACACTTAGAACTGTTAGAAGCACCGATTTCATCAATAAGTGCTACGCTTGGCAGTCTCATCTGTGTATTTGTCCATTACTTACTTTGTGTGAGTCCCGTGCGTATGCTTCTCGGTTGAAAGTCAATCTCTAATTGTAGCATTATTTACTTAGTTTTAAAGTAAGTGCTAGTAAGTTGGGGCATATGCGTGAGCTGTTAGTTTGAAGGGGAAATTCAGTGTCAGGTTGTTTTCAGTCTGTGGCATAACAATCATGGTGTGAGTGAGTACTCATGTCTGATTTGGAGGAACAGGATCAGTCAAAGTCTGACCTTCACAACACATGTTTGTTAAAGTGTATCATGCTAGGCAAAAATTTTATTTGGAGGATCTGGGAAAGGCTTTCGGATGAGGTGGCTGAGAGGTTACAACATGGACTGCTAATCCATTGTGCTCTGCACGCTGCGGTCTTTGTGTCCCACCCTCATCGTAGACAGGTTGTTTTGCCTCCACTTTACAACAATCCCTCTGGCTTGGGTGCAGTCTGTCTCACACATACAAGGCCTACAGGTGACAGGCTCTGGACAGATCCATGAGACAGAACAAGTGTGGGTGGAGAAACATGAAAAAGTAGAATTGCTGAATGCAGGTGCAAACAATGTGCATCACATCCTCCTTTATTCTCCCACAGACCCCTACAGACTGGCACATGTAATTTCATAAGTGTGAGTTATGTCAGCAATAGGTTAAGTTGATGGACTGCCAATCTGCTGTTGCACAGTCTGATTTGAATCAAGAAGACTTTTAATGCAGGTTTAATGCAAGTCCTCTCATTCGTAGGTTTGACAGACAATACCTTCTTCCTCAAATAAAACACCATTACATTACAGGAAATAGAAGCACTGATTTCATCAATAAGTGCTACTCTTTGGGGCAGTCTTAGCTGTGTATTTTGACATTACTTACTTTGTGTGAGTCCTAATGATAGCTTTGGCTGAAAGTCACCCTAATTGTAGCACACATTTACTGCAGTTTTAAAGTAAGTGCTAACAAGCTTGGGCAACTTTCAGTGAATTTGGACACCACAAATGTGGATGTAGAAACTATAATCACATTCATTGTTGTTGAGATTCTAACCAAAAGGCTTTTTATAAATATCTATTAAAATTCTCAATATATGCTTAGTGAAACATGTGTTGAAACTCTTAGAGCAATACTTTTTAATACATCAGTGAAAGCATCATTTGGCTGTGTACCTACTCTCAACCTAGCGTGATAACTGCTCGTCAACGTGTGAATGACCTGGTTCATCTTCACAAGGAGTGATCTGCCATCATCACTTCTATTGTCACATTGGCTTCTGTGGGTGGACTGTGAATCATCTCAATTTATGATCAGACTCCAAGCATTGCAATGAACATCACTTGACCTAGGCCCCCTCAGAATGAAAAAGGGCAGTCAACTGGTATAACCCTTCAGTGGACAACTTCTAGAAAAGCGGGTATGCACTGATTACATTTGTCATGGTAAACATGGCAGGAGAAGATGCAAAGAAGTAGACCACCTATCTGTCTTATTGTCACCGTTGATATCCTATCAATGGCTCTTGACCTTCCTGAATGGTAAGTACTATTTGTTGGGTGATGTTGGGTGATTCAATCAACTAAAGATACTATATTTTTGTTTTACAATGTATTAAACGTTAAACAGTTTGGACAACATCCAATACTTTCAAAAGAAATCACACGGACATTTCAAATAGGAGCAACTTGATTTGCATTAATCATCTTATAAGCTTCCTCGTTGGGGCGGTCTCATCTGTGTATTTGACTTTACTGTCTTTCTGTGACTGCTGCAATGTATCTCTGGATGTTACCCCAATTGTATCACACATACTTCAGTTTTAATGTGATTTTCTGAAAGCCTTGATACCTTTCAGTGACAGCAATAAGAATTACTGTCTTCATGTGTCTTCTCGCACTCTATTCTCTGATGTTATACCCCAATTGTATCACATATACTTCAGTTTTACGTGATTTTCTGAAAGCCTTGATACCTTTCAGTGAGCAGCAATTATATGAAATGTTGAAACGTGTGACATTTTTTCACTTCATACAGATTGTTGAACTGTTCCTAGTGAATTTGGTGAAATTTATTCTGCCAACTGTGTGTTTGTTTGTTTTTTCTTCACATGAACTATCATCAGAGCTATTGTCCCTTTCCATTTTGATGCTGGGCAGATCCTGAACATTCATTGGAATGACACCGACTCAGAATGAAAAGTATTGCATTTGTTCAATTGGCAAATTCTCAGTAGCAGGTATGTAACAACCGTGAACAATAGCAATTAATGCACAGTGAGGAAGATTGTCACCAATGCTAGCTAAGTACCCTGGCCTGTCTGAAAGGCAAACCAAACTTCAGACGTAGTTGGCAGGGAGTCGAACCCGTGCTGGGAGCCCCTAATGATTTCTAGTCCATCGCCTTTAACCACTGGCCACAACTACATAAACAGCCTAGCTTCATCAGTTTCACCAATGTCTGAACGTATTCCCATGCTGCAATTTGTTTGAGAAAAGTATAGGCTTCACTTAGGACCCTGCTCAGTAAGTATCTCGCAACAAAGCAGTGGAGTTGGTTCTCTTTCTAGTCGTTAGCTTACATTTAGTGTGAATGGTTGAGGCGTGCCTTAACCATCTCTATTGGACCGTCTTCTACAAGCCTTAGCAGGAATGGGAGCCGTGAAGATGAGCTTAGTGCAACCCCTGGCCAAGCATCTTTCAAGCCTTTTCAAGCCATTTTCTAACCCCAACCCTAAGCTGTACATGATGTGAAAGAAAACGTGATTCCTCAGACCAAGCCACCTCTTACTGCTCCACTGTTCTGTGCTGATGCTCATGTGCAAGCTTTAGGTGAGCTTTTGATGGAAGAAACTGGCCAGCATAGCTAGTGTAGAGGCCACCATTTTTTTGGCTTCGGTCCCTGGTTGTCTAAGTGGAGGGTGATTCGGCTCACCGCTGGCAGCGTCTGGCTCTGATTCCCGGTCAGGGAATGGTGTTTTATCCACCGCTGGCCAAATTAACATTTAAAAGAAACCATATCACACAGAGAAATCCGTCCTTCGAGCCGATGGAACCAGTGACCTGAGGATGACTAGTTTAAGTACCTACAGTCCTCCGTCTCTACCAACTGAGCTATCGGAGGTGTAAGTTTAAGCTCAATCCATGTAATATCTATAAAACCATTCGTATATCGATAGTAAGGTGCAAATTATCCCAACTGAGCAAGCCACTAAGTGGTGATGGTGCAAGGAGAAACCTCCTAAGATGGTTAAAGAATTCAAACCTGAGAGGAACCAGAATCAGAACCAATCCTATCCTCATCTGCGTAACACTTCAGATAAGTGTAGAAAAATGATTAGGATTCATATGGGAGCTCTTTGTGCCTTAGAAGCAGCTGTAGTCCCAGCAATCTGGAATTGGAGTAGATGAGAGCTCCATCCAGAGGTAGGCCATCCAAATGGATCAGGTAGGTCCAGAGAGCAGAGGGACTCAGGATCTCTAGTATCTCCATAAAATCGGGTGTGGCTCTCGGCATGTGAAGGAGGGAGGAGAGAAAAAAAAAACTAGGACGTGCTTTGTGACTAGCATAAGAGAAAGTTCAATTTTTTATTTGTATAGCGCTTTTACAATAGTCATTGTCTCAAAAGCAGCTTTACAGAAATAAAAAACAGGTATGAAACAGTCAGAAACATCTAAAGAGAGACAAACAGGAACAGATAAACAGAGACAAACAGGTAAAAACAAATGGAATTTATCCCATCTGAGCAAGCCACTGAGTGGCTTATGTGGCAAGGAAAACTCCCATAAGATGTTTTTTGAGGAAGAAACCTGAGGAGTGAGACCCGACTCAGAAGGGAAAACCCATCCTCATCTTGCAGCACAGAATGTGAATGTAATACACCAGATAATGTGAAAAATGAGAAGTATGGTTTTAGGAGCAGCTGTAGTCCCAGCAGAAGATTTGGGCTCATCCAGAGGCAGAGGGATCTGGATCTCCAATATCTCCATAAATTCGTGTGGGGCTCGCAAAAAGAGAGAGAGGGAGAAAAACATTAGGATTGTGAATAGTGAAAGCTATAATCTAGTCAGGTAAGCTTGAGTATCAACAAATATGTTTAAGCCTAGATTTAAACACTGAGACTGTGGTCTGAGTCCCAACACTAATAATAGGAAGACTGTTCCATAACTGTGGGGCTCTTAATGTCGTAAGGCTTCTTCCCCTGCTGTAGACTTCACTATTCTTAGGTAATATCAAACACGCCTGCATCCCTTTGATCTGGGTAGGCCGCGGACATCATATAAAACCAGAAGGTCGCTAGATATTGTGGTGCAGGACCGTAGTGCTTTTTATAGGTTAATAAAAGTATTTTAAACTTAATGCGTAAATTTTACCGGAGCCAATGCAGTGGGATAAGATCGTGATGTGGTCGTCATCTTCTAGTTCTAGTAAGGACTCTAGCAGCTGCATTCTGGACTAACTGAGTTTATTTATATCTACCGGAAACATCCAGACAGTAAGGCATTACAGTAATCTAACTCTAGAGGTGATGTAATGCATAGAACCAGTATTTCTACATCATGTAAGTGACAATATGTTTCTTATCTTAAAATATTTCTAAGATGAAAGAACGCTATCCTAGTAATATTATCTACATGAGCATCAAATGATAGACTGGAGTCAATAATCACCTGAGGCTCTTAACTGTTGTACATGATGAAACAGAAAGACCATCCAGAGTTACTGTTGTAGTCAGGAAGATTGGAAGCATCCTAGCTACACGTCGCCTAATAAAAGTATTTCTGTTTTATCAGAATTAAGTAAAAGGAAGTAGTTAACATCCAACATCTAATGTCATTTACACAGTCCTCCACTTTACTAAGCTTCTGTCTGTCCTCTGGCTTCGCTGACACATACAGCTGTGTATCATCAGCATAACAGTGGAAGCTAATTCCATGTTTAAGAACTAATTAGTCCTAGGGTAACATAATAAAATAAAGAGTGGGCCTAAAACAGAACCCTGGGAACTCAAAAGTAACCTACAGTATGGAGAAATCACCATTTATATCCGAATTGATAACGATCGGTCAGATAAGACCTGGAGCCAGAGAGAACTGTTCCCTTAATACCAACAACACTTTTCTAATCTATCAAGGAGAATAGGGTGATCCTATGGTATCGAAAGCTGCACATATCGTCTAGTAACACAAGCAGCGTAGACACAACCCTGATCAGAGGTCAGAATAAGTTATTACTACTTTAACTAGTGCTGTCTCTGTGTGGAATGAGGTCTAAATCCTGACTGATACATTTCATGAATGTTGTTCCTTTCAGCTATGAGCACAACAGCTGGCTACTACCTTTTCTAGAATCTTAGAGATGAAGGGGAGATCTGGATATTGGTCTATAATTGATAATTGAGACGGGCCAAGGTCTATGTTTTTTATCAATGGTTTAATAACTGCTAATTTTAGAGATTTAGGACATAGCCAGTGGTTAGGAGGAACTTACTATATTTAAAAAGGACTTAATTACTCCTGGACAAATCTGTTTAAACAAACATGTAGGTATGGGATCTAGTATGCAGGTTGATGAATTAGCTGATGAGATTAGTGTAGCTAGGTCTGGTCTCTATAAAGCGGAGCAAAACACCTAAGCATTGATCCGGATTGCCCATTGTCATCTAATGGTTTGTTATATTACTGACGGTTGTAATTTAATGGCCTGTATTTCATCCTAATATTTTCAACTTTATAAATGAAAATTTCATAAAAATCCTCACTGCTATGAAATGATTTTTCCTTTTAAGGGGTTTTAGTCTTCGCCTGAAGTGGTTTTAGTTTAGTTGTGCTACTGTGTTGAAGAGGAACTGAAGTGTTGGTGGTTGCCTCTTATTAAGGTGGGGGTGGTTGGTTGCTCTTTATTTGTAGAAGTAAGCATCTTTTAGCATCTACAAGAGATTTCTATATTGCAGTAGGCTTTCTCTTTCCCATGCTGTCTGAAATATCTCCAGCTTGGTTTGGCACCATTTACGCTCTAATTGTCTAGATTTTGCTTTAAGCATCACAGTAGATCATTATACCAGGGTGCTAATTTTTTGTCTAATTATTTTCCCTTTGAGTGAGCCACTCTATCTAGGAAAATGGAGTGACGATATGACTCCAAACTTTCAGTTGCCCGGTCGAGATCTACTTGATCAGTGCGCTGATCCAAATCTAACTGATGTCTCTTGGTTGGTTATTGAAGTTAGAAGCTCAGTGCAGTAGCTGATGAATGTTGTGTTTACGTGTAGCGGGGGGGGTTTAGTTTAGATATTATAATCCATACGGATGATGAATGAGATACGATGGTGGTCTGAGATAACCACCACTGTGGAGGGTAAAAAAAATCCATAATTATCAAATTTTCTATACTTAGTCCGCATTTAGTATGAGGTCAAGAGGTGTGACCACCATTATGAGTAGGCCCGATTACGCTCTGATTAATCCCTACTGAATCTAAAGATGGACACCACCGCTGTTCTCAGAGGTTCCTCCAGGTTATCAAAATGAACATTAACTCTCCATACACCTTTATTTACAGACACAACCAGGTTTGATACAAAAAGTCTGCAAACACCAAGAAATTCAGAATATAAGGCCCGCGCCCGCCCTAGGGCCGATAAGGCCGTCTGTAAATAATAATTAGAGGAATTGACCTTTTTTTTTTGGCTATGGATTTACACTGGTATAAAGAATTTCAAAGGAATTAAACTTATGACTATAGTTTTGTGTGACGACTTAGATTTTCACTATGGATAAGACCAAATACCTCCACCTCTACCAGTTGAACGAGGCTGATGTACATAACTGTATCCAGGAGGACTGGCTTCATTTAATGCAGTACTCTTTTGCTACTTTAACCTAAGCTTCCGAAACACATTAAATTACATTCCTGGTCAGTAATGATGTCGCAACTAAGAGCCTTAGACAAAGCCCCCACCTAAGAGATCTAACGCTTAATAGTCCTAGCTTCAGATCAAAAATGTTGGCTGTGTTTTCGATTCAATATGATTTAATTTTATGTTAATTAGGTACAAGGTTACGTAGATTTCATTTATGTGTATAGCTCGGGAACAGACACAGTCTCAATAGTATTTATTACTGGTGATTGACTATTAAATGAACATTGATTAAACTGACTGTTATTGTCAGAAGATGTACTTACGGTAGAGTCACTTTTGAGTGAAGCGCCCTTTGAGATGTTCTCGACAGCGGGTCCGTCTCCAACGCTGCTGGGGTGCAGGCCATCAGGACGTAAACAGCCTAGGGCGCCCCAAAACAGATTCCAGTTATTAACAAACACTAGATTCTGCTCATTACACCAAGAGACTAACCATTCATTGAAAGCGGAGAAGTCTACTGAACTTTTCTGCTCCACGCCTGAATGTGGGAAGTAGGTCCAGAGACGATGATCCTCGCTGTGGGTGATCTGCCTTGCACCGTCTCGATCAGGCTGGTGAAGTCCCTCTTCAGAACCCTCCGCCTGTCAGCCTGGTGTTCGTTCCGTCCCTGTGCAGCACAACCGCTCCATGCGCTGCGTCCTTCAGGATCCTGGATACCTGCACAGCGCATATCAAGAACACCAAAGCACCAGAAAACAGTATGTGTGTGCACCTTACCTTTGATGAAGCTACACGGATCGCTGCAAGACGATGGAGTTCTCCGGACATCACAGCGCGGGTCTGGTCTGGCAGAGAGGGCAGCGGCTTCCGGTTGGAATCTGGAACACCGGTGGTGGAGAGACCTTCGCACGGGGAGCGGCCTTCCCCGCCCTGGTTCACCCAAGCGCCGGTGGTGTTGGCCGCTGGGTGATGGAGACCATGGCTGGGAAGGTCCTGGCTGCACCGATCCCTTGCACAGAGAAACACACGGGCGAGAGGGGCTGGGAGGGAACATACCCACACTGTGTGTTTACCTTGGTGTGTGGACAGAAGCACAAGATGATTCCAGCGTAGTCTCGCGCTCCTGCAGCTGGGCCTGCTGGTCAAGTAGGCCAAGGATCCTCCTCTCCACATCCCTCCAGTTCCAGCAACACCATGTGAAGCTCGAGCGAGTCATCTGCACTCAGAACAGGAGAGACGGTGGAATATAAGTTTGTTTGTTTTTTTAAAAAGAACAGTTATAAATTCAAAATATGAAATACAAACGTAATGGTAGGCTAGTGTAGGTGATGCTAGCGGTTACTACTAATCATGATGCTAGCGGGCTAAAGCTAATCGTAGCTAGTCGTTGTTTGTACAAACAAACCAGAATTTAGCGACACCACAATATTACTATTAGTTTTATCTAAACTACTGTGTTTATATTTGTGAAATTCAAGTAAATATATATAATTTTTAAAATAGAAATATAAAAGAAGAGTAATAAAACAAGTCGAAGAAGCGCCAAGCCGGGAAGCAGCGCTGTAGTCGAAGCAGCGCTAAGCCGGAAGCAGCGCTGTCGAAAAGTCTAGTCAGGGTAGGCGTGATTAAACAAATACGCATTAAAGCCTAGACACTGAGACCCAACAACACTTTCCATAAGTGTGGGCTCTGTAGTAAAACCTCATCCTCTTGTTGTGCCTTCGCTATCTCGAGGTACCTTAGCCTGCATCTTTGATCTAAGTAGGCGGGCGATCATAGAAAAGCAAAAGGTCGCTTAGATCTGTGCCTGAGTCCCCCCCTTTTAATTAACTCTGTTACACCATTTACAACTTTACATGTACACATTCGATTCAGTTCAAATCAATTTTATTTGTGTAGCGCTTTACAGTGGACATTGTCTCAAAGCAGGATTCGCTTACTTCCCTTTACGCCAATGCAATTTCCCAGGATGGAAGATGTGTTTGGCACGAGCTTGTTTGATGAATGCCATGGTGCTTTGTTGCTCATCTTCATAAAGATTCTCTGCATTAAGACTCAGGTTCATAGCAGGCTTCAACTTGCACAGAGTAAAAGCCCCAGTGCAGTTCAAGTCCAGTGCCATATTCTGTTGGCCACCCCGGGTATGGGGCACAGGACACAGGCTTAAGTGCAATTTCTTGGATCATTTATGGTTTTATCGCTTATGTTTGATGCTATCCAAAGTGCCAACCCGCTTTCAGCACGAAGTAGGATTTCCTCGCTAGTATAGTGGACAGTATCTCCTGCCTGTCACGCTGGAAGACCGGGTTCGATTCTCGACGGGGAGTCTGTTTGCTAACACCGGTGCTCTATTCTTTGCACACCACGCGGAAAGAACCATGAGACAAGGCTTAAGTGCACCTTGCTTTTTATGTTTTTGTCATTTCCCCACGCTAAGCCGCGCTTTACAAGCCTTACCAGGAATGGAGCGTAAGACAAGGCTTAAGTGCAACCCTTGGCCAAGCCGCCTTACAAGCCTTAGCAGGAATGGAGCGTAAGACACGGCTTAAGTGCAACCCTTGCGCATGCCTTTACAAGGCTTACCAGGAATGGAGCGTAAGACAAGGCTTAAGTGCAACTCCTGGGGCTGCTGCCTTTTCAAGCATTTTCAAGCCATTTCTAACCCCAACCCTAAGCTGTACATGATGTGAAAGAAAACGTGATTCCTCAGACCAAGCCACCTTCTTACTGCTCAAGGGTGCAAAATCATATATAAATACTTGACGTTAAAACACAGTTACAAAACATTTAACTCAAAGGAGCTACGCCACTCACCAGCGGTAGCAGTCAGGAATTCCAGGAAATATCCCGTTTTACCATTAAATACATTTCTAGTATGTTAAGAGAGATAATACACTTTAGTCGTTAGCTTACATTTAGTGTGAATGGTTGAGCGGCGGGCCTAACCATTCTATTGGACCGTTTTTTAGAAGCCTTAGCAGGAATGGAGCATAAGACAGGGCTTAAGTACACTCCTTGGCAGCGTCTTTTCAAGCCTTTTCAAGCCATTTCTAACCCCAACCCTAAGCTGTACATGATGTGAAAGAAAACGTGATTCCTCAGACCAGGCCACCTTCTTACTGCTCAAGGGTGCAACGGTTAATACACATCATTTAATACTTGACGACAAAACACAGTTACAAAACATTTAACTCAAAGGAGCTACGCCACTTACCAGCGGTAGCAGTCAGTAATTCCAGCAAATATCCTGTTTTACCATTTAATACATTTCTAGTATGTTAAGAGAGATAATACAGTTTAGTTGTTAGCTACATTTAGTGTGAATGGTTGAGCAGCGGGCTAACCATTCTATTGGACCGCCTTTACAAGCCTTTCCAGGGATGGAGCGGAAGACAAGGCTTAAGTGCAACTCCTTGGCTAAGCGCCTTTTACAAGCCTTACCAGGAATGGAGCGGAAGACAAGGATTAAGTGTAACCCTTGGCTGCGCTCTTTTCAAGCCTTACCAGGAATTGAGCGTAAGACAAGGATTAAGTGCAACCCTGGGCAAAGCGTCTTTCAAGCCTTTTCGAGCCATTTCTAACCCCAATAAAGTTTATTATTATTATTATTATTATTATTATTATTATAACCCTAAGCTGTACATGGTGTGAAAGAAAACATGATTCCTCAGACCAAGCCACCTTCTTACTGCTCCATGGTCCTGTGCTGATGCTCATGTGATTTTCTATGAGCTTTTGATGGAAGACACTGGCCAGCATAACCAGTGTAGAGGCCACCATTTTCTTGGTTTTCATCCCTGGTTGTCTAGTGGTAAGACCGGTGTTTAAGTTGTATAAACACAATCATACATATATAAACACAATCACGAGCGCCGCCCCAGGAAACACAAGCACATGAATAAGGCAGGTAATCA
Organism: Ameiurus melas; assembly: GCA_012411365.1. NCBI lineage: Eukaryota > Metazoa > Chordata > Actinopteri > Siluriformes > Ictaluridae > Ameiurus > Ameiurus melas. The sequence goes on from JAAGNN010000060.1 coordinate 25,428, forward strand.
AACTAAACCCAACACCTGCCGTGAGATCACATTCACACTAACCACACCTGCCCGACTCAACTGCACCCCAGCATGTCAACTACATTATGAACAGTCTTATCAACAAAGTGCAGCATGTCAGAAGTGGGATTTGAACCCACACCTCCAGAAGAGACTGAAACCTTAACACAGCGCCTTAGACCACTCGACCATCCTGACTAAAAAGACCCAAAAAACTATGCAAAGGAAATTCCAAACTATGCAGGGGCATTTATTTAAACAAGCTCTCAGGAACAGCCCAATACCCCCTCATCAGAGGTGCAGCAAAGGAAACCAAATGTCAGAAATGGGATTTGAACCCACGCCTCCAGGGGAGACTGGCACCTGAACGCAGCGCCTTGGACCGGCGGCCATCCTGACACACTTAAGCTACAGTGTCGTGGACCATGCTCGGGTATAGCCAATACTTTCCAAATAAAGCACAATTAGATTACTTGAAATAGAAGCACTGATTTCATCAATAAGTGCTACTCTTTGGGGCAGTCTCATCTGTGTATTTGTCATTACTTACTTTGTGTGAGTCCTGCGATGTTTCTCGGCTGAAAGTCACCCTAATTGTAGCACATTTACTGCAGTTTTAAAGTAAGTGCTAGCAAGTTAGGGCATACGTTCGACTTTAGTTTGAAGGGGAAATCAGTGTCAGGTGTTTTCAGTCTATGGCATAACAATCAGGTGTGAGTGAGTACCATGTCTGATTTGAGGAACAGGGATCAGTCAAAGTCTGACCTTCACAACACATGTTTGTTAAAGTGTATCATGCTAGGCAAAAATTTTATTTGTGAGGATCTGGGAAAAAAGGCTTTGGATGAGGTGGCCGAGAGGTTAAGGCGCATGGACTGTTCATCCATTGTGCTCTGCACGCTGCAGGTCGAGTCCCACCCTCATCGCAGACAGGTTGTTTTGCCTCCACTTTACAACAACCTCTGGCTTGGGTGCAGTCTGTCTCACACATACAAGGCCTACAGGTGACAGGCTCTGGACAGATCCATGAGACAGAACAAGTGTGGGTGGAGAAACATGAAAAGCTAGAATTGCAATGGCAAACAATGTGCATCACATCCTTTTATTCTCCACAGACCCAACAGACTGGCATGTAATTTCATAAGTGTGAGTTATGTCAGCAATAGGTTAAGTTGATGGACTGCCAATCTGCTGTGCACAGTCTGGATTTGAATCAAGAAGACTTTTAATGCAGGTTTAATGCAAGTTCTCATTCGTAGTTTGACAGACAATACTGTCCAAATTAAACACCATTACATTACAGGAAATAGAAGCACTGATTTCATCAATAAGTGCTACTCTTTGGGGCAGTCTCAGCTGTGTATTTGACATTACTTACTTTGTGTGAGTCCTGCGATAGCTTCGGTGAAAGTCACCCTAATTGTAGCACATTTACTGCAGTTTTAAAGTAAGTGCTAACAAGCTGGGGCAACTTTCAGTGAATTTGGACACACACAAATGTGGAGTGTGAAACTATAATCACATTCATTGTTGTTGAGATTCTAACTAAGTGTGTTCTCTTAAAATATCTATTTAAAATTCTGCACATATGCTTAGTGAAACATGTGTTGAAATCTCTTAGAGCAATACTTTTTAATACATCAGTGAGAGCATCATTTGGCTGTGTACCTACTCTCAACCTAGCGTGATAACTGTTTGTCAACGTGGAATGACCTGGTTCATTCACAAGGAGTGATCTGCCATCATCACTTCTATTGTCACATTGGCTTCTGTGGGTTGGACTGTGAATCATCTCAATTTACCATCAGACGCCAAGCATTGCAATGAACATCACTTGACTCAGGCCCCTCAGAATGAAAAAGTTGGTCAACTGGTAAACTCTCAGTGGACAACTTCTAGGAAAGCAGGCATGCACTGATTACATTTGTCATGGTAAACATGGCAGGAGAAGATGCAAAGAAGTAGACCACCTATCTTTGTCTTTATTGTCACCGCGGATATCCTATCAATGGCTCTGACCTTCCTGAATGGTAAGTACTATTTGTTGGGGTGATGTTGGGTGATTCAATCAACTAAAGATACTATATTTTTGTTTACAATGTATTAAACGTTAAACAGTTTGGACAACATCCAATACTTTCAAAAGAAATCACAATTCGATTACTTCAAATAGGAGCAACTTGATTTGCATTACATTCGTAGTGTTTCTCGTTGGGGCAGTCTCATCTGTGTATTTGACTTTACTGTCTTCTGTGACTGCTGCAATGTATCTCTGGATGTTACCCCAATTGTATCACATATACTTCAGTTTTAATGTGATTTTCTTGAAAGCCTTGATACCTTTCAGTGACAGCAATAATATGAAATTACTGTCTTCTGTGACTGCTGCAATGTATCTCTGGATGTTACCCCAATTGTATCACATATACTTCAGTTTTAATGTGATTTTCTGAAAGCCTTGATACCTTTCAGTGACAGCAATTATATGAAATGTTGAAACGGTGACATTTTTTCACTTCATACAGATTAAGTTGAACTGTTCCCAGTGAATTTGGTGAAATTTATTCTGCCAACTGTGTGTTTGTTTGTTTTTTCTTCTCACATGAACTATCATCAGAGCTATTGTCCCTTTTCATTTTGATGCTGGGCAGATCCTGAACATTCATTGGAATGACACCGGACTCAGAATGAAAAGCATTGCATTTGTTCAATTGGCAAATGCTCAGTAGCAGGTATGTAACAACTGTGAACAGCAATTAATGCACAGTGAGGAAGATTGTCACTAATGCTAGCCAAGTACTGGCCTGTCTGAAAGGCAAACCAAACTTCAGACGTAGTTGGCAGGAGTCGAACCGCGCGGTGGAGACCCTAATGGATTTCTAGTCCATCGCCTTAACCACTCGGCCACAACTACATAAAACAGCCTTTCGCTTCATCGTCGACCAATGTCTGAACGTATTCCCATGCAATTTGTTTGAGAAAAGTATAGGCTTCACTTAGGGACCCTGCTCAGGTATTTCGGCAACAAAGCAGTGGAGTTGGTTCTTTCTATGCACAGTGCCATCCTGACACACATAAGCTACAGCGGCGTGGACCATGCTCGGTATAACCAATACTTTCCAAATAAAACACCATTACATTACTTGAAATAGAAGCACTGATTTCATCAATAAGTGCTACTTTTTGGGGCAGTCTCATCTGTGTATTTGACATTACTTACTTTGTGTGAGTCCCACGATGTTTCTCGGTTGAAAGCTCACCCTAATTGTAGCACATTTACTGCAGTTTTAAAGTAAGTGCTAGCAAGTTGGGGCATAAGCGTGAGCTGTTAGTTTGAAGGGGAAATCAGTGTCAGGTGTTTTCAGTCTATGGCATAACCAAGCCACCTTCATACTGTCTAGGTAAGGTGCAACGGTTAATACACATCATTTAATACTTGACGTAAAACACAGTTACAAAACATTTAACTCAAAGGAGCTACTCCACTCACCAGCGTGTAGCAGTCAGGAATTCCAGGAAATATCCCGTTTTACCATTAAATACATTTCTAGTATGTTAAGAGAGATAATACACTTTAGTCGTTAGCTTACATTTAGTGTGAATGGTTGAGCGCGGGCCTAACCATTCTATTGGACCGTCTTTACAAGCCTTAGCAGGAATGGAGCGTAAGACAGGGCTTAAGTGCAACTCCTTGGCCAAGCATCTTTTCAAGCCTTTTCAAGCCATTTCTAACCCCAACCCTAAGCTGTACATGATGTGAAAGAAAACGTGATTCCTCAGACCAAGCCACCTTCTTACTGCTCCACTGTCCTGTGCTGATGCTCATGTGCAGTTTCTATGAGCTTTTGATGGAAGAAACTGGCCAGCATAGCTAGTGTAGAGGCCACCATTTTCTTGGTTTTCGTCCCTGGTTGTCTATTGGTAAGGATTCGGCGCCTCACCGGCCGGCCCGGGTTCGGTTCCCGGTCAGGGAATGGTGTTTTATCCACCGCTGGCCAAATTAAAACATTTAAAAAGAAACCATATCTCACAGAGAAATCCGTCCTTCGAGCCGGATTGAAACCAGTGACCTGAGGATGACTAGTTTAAGTACCTACAGTCCTCCGCTCTACCAACTGAGCTATCGGAGGTGAAGCGAAGCCCAATCCATGTATATCTATAAAACCATTCGGTATATCGATATATAAGGTGCGAATTTATCCCAACTGAGCAAGCCACTAAGTGGTGACGGTGGCAAGGAAAAACTCCCTAAGATGTTAAGAGGAACAAACCTTGAGAGGAACCAGAATCAGAAGGGAACCTATCCTCATCTGGGTAACATCAGATAGTGTGAAAAAGATGATTATGGGATTCATATGGAGTCTCTTTGGCCCTTAGAAGCAGCTGTAGTCCCAGCAATCTGGAATTTGAGTAGATGAGAGCTCCATCCAGAGGTAGGCCATCCAAAATGGATCAGGTAGGTCCAGAGAGCAGAGGGGATCAGGATCTCTAGTATCTCCATAAAATCGGGTGTGGCTCGACAGAAGGAGGGAGGGAGAGAAAAAAACTAGGACTGTGCTTAGCATAAGAGAAAGTCTAGTCAGGGTAGGCTTGATTAAACAAATACGATTAAAGCCTAGACACTGAGACTGTGCCTGAGTCCCGAACTCTAATTGGAAGACTGTTCCATAAGTGTGGGCGCCCAGAAGAGAAAGCTCATCCTCCTGTTGTAGCCTTCGCGATTCGAGGTACGTAACAAATAGCCTGCATCTTTTGATCTAAGTAGGCGTGGCGGATCATAGAAAAGCAAAAGGTCGCTTAGATACCCCTGGGGGGCCAGACCATTTAGTTAATTATGGGTTACTAATAGTATTTTATAATATAAAGTATTTTATAGTTATCTTTGATAAGTGAGCTAGCAAACGAGATCGATTTTCTATTCGAATTTTGCTCTTCACAAGCAAAGCGGCAAAGTGATTTAAGGAAACACTAGACTATTTTTTCTGGAGCCAATAAACGTGTTTGTGCATCTTTATATTCTCATGTTTCTGCCCTTCTTCAAAATACATTTACTTCAATTAAGTAACTAGACCATTTACAACTTTACATGTACACATTCGGATTCAGTTCAAATCAATTTTATTTGTGTAGCGCTTTTACAGTGGACATTGTCTCAAAGCAGGATTCGTTTGACTTCCTTTACGTCCAAATGCAATTTCCCAGGATGGAAGATGTGTTTGGCACGAAGCTTGTTTGATGAATGCCAAGGTGCTTTGTTGCTCATCTTCATAAAGATTCTCTGCATTAAGACTCAGGTTCATAGCAGGCTTCAACTTGCACAGGTAAAGCCCCAGTGCAGTTCAAGTCCAGTGCCATATTCTGTTGGCCATCACGGGTATGGGCACAGGACAAGGCTATGCTAAGCGCGCGGTCAAACCATTCTATTGGACCGCCTTTACAAGCCTTAGCAGGAATGGAGCATAAGACAGGGCTTAAGTGCAACTCCTTGGCTAAGCTGTCTTTTCAAGCCTTTTCAAGCCATTTCTAACCCCAACCCTAAGCTGTACATGATGTGAAAGAAAACGTGATTCCTCAGACCAAGCCACCTTCTTACTGCTCAAGGGTGCAACAGGTTAATACACATCATTTAATACTTGACGTAAAAACACAGTTACAAAACATTTAACTCAAAGGAGCTACGCCACTCACCAGCGGTAGCAGTCAGTAATTCCAGCAAATATCCTGTTTTACCATTTAATACATTTCTAGTATGTTAAGAGAGATAATACAGTTTAGTTGTTAGCTTACATTTAGTGTGAATGGTTGAGCAGCGGGCCAACCATTCTATTGGACCGTCTTTACAAGCCTTAGCAGGAATGGAGCGTAAGACAGGGCGTAAGCGCAACTCCTGGCGCCAAGCATCTTTTCAAGCCTTTTCAAGCCATTTCTAACCCCAACCCTAAGCTGTACATGATGTGAAAGAAAAACGTGATTCCTCAGACCAAGCCACCTTCTTACTGCTCCACTGTCCTGTGCTGATGCTCATGTGCAGTTTCTATGAGCTTTTGATGGAAGAAACTGGCCAGCATAGCTAGTGTAGAGGCCACCATTTTCTTGGTTTTCGTCCCTGGTTGTCTAGTGGTAAGGATTCGGCGCTCTCACCGCCGCGGCCCGGGTTCGATTCCCGGTCAGGCAAAGTGATTTAAGGAAACACTAGACTATTTTTTCTGGAGCCAATAAACGGTTTTTGTGCATCTTTATATTCTCATGTTTCTGCCCTTCTTCAATACATTTACTTCAATTAAGTAACTAGACCATTTACAACTTTACATGTACACATTCGATTCAGTTCAAATCAATTTTATTTGTGTAGCGCTTTTACAGTGGACATTGTCTCAAAGCAGGATTCGTTTGACTTCCTTTACGTCAATGCAATTTCCCAGGATGGAAGATGTGTTTGGCACGAGCTTGTTTGATGAATGCCATGGTGCTTTGTTGCTCATCTTCATAAAGATTCTCTGCATTAAGACTCAGGTTCATAGCAGGCTTCAACTTGCACAGGTAAAGCCCCAGTGCAGTTCAAGTCCAGTGCCATATTCTGTTGGCCATCACGGGTATGGGGCACAGGACAAGGCTTAAGTGCAATTTCTTGGATCATTTATGGTTTTATCGTTTATGTTTGATGCTATCCAAAGTGCCAACCGTCTTTCAGCACGTAAGTAGGATTTCCTCGTTAGTATAGTGGACAGTATCTCCGCCTGTCACGCGGAAGACCGGGTTCGATTCCCGACGGGGAGTCTGTTTGCTAACACCGGTGCTCTATTCTTTTGCACACCACGCGAAAGAACCATGAGACAAGGCTTAAGTGCAATTCCTTGGCTTTTTTATGTTTTGGTCATTTCCCACGTGCTAGCCGCCTTTACAAGCCTTACCAGGAATGGAGCGTAAGACAAGGCTTAAGTGCAACTCTGCCGAGCTGCCCATGCTTTACAAGCCTTAGCAGGAATGGAGAGTAAGACAAGGCTTAAGTGCAACTCTTGGCTGCGTCTTTTCAAGCCTTTTCAAGCCATTTCTAACCCCAACCCTAAGCTGTACATGATGTGAAAGAAAACGTGATTCCTCAGACCAAGCCACCTTCTTACTGCTCTGGGGTGCAACGGTTAATACACATCATTTAATACTTGACGTAAAACACAGTTACAAAACATTTAACTCAAAGGAGCTACTCCACTCACCAGCGGTAGCAGTCAGGAATTCCAGGAAATATCCCTTTTTACCATTAAATACATTTCTAGTATGTTAAGAGAGATAATACACTTTAGTCGTTAGCTTACATTTAGTGTGAATGGCTGAGCGGCGGGCTCTACCATTCTATCGGACTGTCTTTACAAGCCTTAGCAGGAATGGAGCGTAAGACACCGCTTAATCACTCCTGCTGCGCTTTAGCGCTTACCAGGAATGGAGCGTAAGACAAGGCTTATGTGCAACTCCTTGGCCAAGCGTCTTTTTCAAGCATTTTCAAGCCATTTCTAACCCCAACCCTAAGCTGTACATGATGTGAAAGAAAACGTGATTCCTCAGACCAAGCCACCTTCTTACTGCTCAAGGGTGCAACGGTTAATACACATCATTTAATACTTGACGTAAAACACAGTTACAAAAACATTTAACTCAAAGGAGCTACGCCACTCACCAGCGGTAGCAGTCAGGAATTCCAGGAAATATCCCGTTTAACCATTAAATACATTTCTAGTATGTTAAGAGAGATAATACACTTTAGTCGTTAGCTTACATTTAGTGTGAATGGTTGAGCGGCGGGCCAACCATTCTATTGGACCGTCTTTAGAAGCCTTAGCAGGAATGGAGCATAAGACAGGGCTTAAGTGCAACCCTTGGCCTGCGTCTTTTCAAGCCTTTTTCAAGCCATTTCTAACCCCAACCCTAAGCTGTACATGATGTGAAAGAAAACGTGATTCCTCAGACCAAGCCACCTTCTTACTGCTCAAGGGTGCAACGGTTAATACACATCATTTAATACTTGACGTAAAACACAGTTACAAAACATTTAACTCAAAGGAGCTACGCCACTCACCAGCGGTAGCAGTCAGTAATTCCAGCAAATATCCTGTTTTACCATTTAATACATTTCTAGTATGTTAAGAGAGATAATACAGTTTAGTTGTTAGCTTACATTTAGTGTGAATGGTTGAGCAGCGGGCCTAACCATTCTATTGGACCGTCTTTACAAGCCTTTCCAGGGATGGAGCGTAAGACAAGGCTTAAGTGCAACTCCTTGGCTAAGCTGCCTTTTACAAGCCTTACCAGGAATGGAGCGTCAGACAACAAGGATTAAGTGCAACTCCTTGGCCAAGCTGCCTTTTCAAAGCCTTACCAGGAATTGAGCTGTAGAGACAAGGATTAAGTGCAACTCCTGGGCAAAGCGCGTTTTTTCAGTCTTTTCGAGCCATTTCTAACCCCAATAAAGTTTATTATTATTTATTATTATTATTATTATTATAACCCTAAGCTGTACATGGTGTGAAAGAAAACATATTCCTCAGACCAAGCCACCTTCTTACTGCTCCATGGTCCTGTGCTGATGCTCATGTGATTTTCTATGAGCTTTTGATGGAAGACACTGGCCAGCAGAACCAGTGTAGAGGCCACCATTTTCTTGGTTTTCATCCCTGGTTGTCTAGTGGTAAGACCGGTGTTTAAGTTGTATAAACACAATCATACATATATAAACACAATCACGAGCGACGCCCTCAGGAAACACAAGCACATGAATAAGGCAGGTAATCAAACTAAACCCAACACCTGCCGTGAGATCACATTCACACTAACCACACCTGCCCGACTCAACTGCACCCCAGCATGTCAACTACATTATGAACAGTCTTATCAACAAAGTGCAGCATGTCAGAAGTTGGATTTGAACCCACACCTCCAGAAGAGACTGAAACCTTAACACAGCGCCTTAGACCACTCGACCATCCTGACTAAAAAGACCCAAAAAACTATGCAAAGGAAATTCCAAACTATGCAGGGGCATTTATTTAAACAAGCTCTCAGGAACAGCCCAATACCCCCTCATCAGAGGTGCAGCAAAGGAACCAAATGTCAGAAATGGGATTTGAACCCACGCCCCAGGGGAGACTGCGAACCTGAACGCGGCGCCTTAGACCGCCTCGGCCATCCTGACACACTTAAGCTACAGTGTCGTGGACCATGCTCGGTATAGCCAATACTTTCCAAATAAAGCACAATTAGATTACTTGAAATAGAAGCACTGATTTCATCAATAAGTGCTACTCTTTGGGGCAGTCTCATCTGTGTATTTGTCATTACTTACTTTGTGTGAGTCCTGCGATGTTTCTCGGGTGAAAGTCACCCTAATTGTAGCACATTTACTGCAGTTTTAAAGTAAGTGCTAGCAAGTTGGGGCATAAGCGTGAGCTGTTAGTTTGAAGGGAAAACCAGTGTCAGGTGTTTTCAGTCTATGGCATAACAATCAGGTGTGAGTGAGTACCATGTCTGATTTGAGGAACAGGGATCAGTCAAAGTCTGACCTTCACAACACATGTTTGTTAAAGTGTATCATGCTAGGCAAAAATTTTATTTGTGAGGATCTGGGAAAAGGCTTTCGGATGAGGTGGCCGAGAGGTTAAGGCGATGGACTGCTAATCCATTGTGCTCTGCACGCGGGGTTCGAGTCCCACCCTCATCGCAGACAGGTTGTTTTGCCTCCACTTTACAACAACCTCTGGCTTGGGTGCAGTCTGTCTCACACATACAAGGCCTACAGGTGACAGGCTCTGGACAGATCCATGAGACAGAACAAGTGTGGGTGGAGAAACATGAAAAGCTAGAATTGCAATGGCAAACAATGTGCATCACATCCTCCTTTATTCTCCACAGACTCCACAGACTGGCATGTAATTTCATAAGTGTGAGTTATGTCAGCAATAGGTTAAGTTGATGGACTGCCAATCTGCTGTGCACAGTCTGGATTTGAATCAAGAAGACTTTTAATGCAGGTTTAATGCAAGTTCTCATTCGTAGTTTGACAGACAATACTGTCCAAATTAAACACCATTACATTACAGGAAATAGAAGCACTGATTTCATCAATAAGTGCTACTCTTTGGGGCAGTCTCAGCTGTGTATTTGACATTACTTACTTTGTGTGAGTCCCACGATCGGCTGAAAGTCACCCTAATTGTAGCACATTTACTGCAGTTTTAAAGTAAGTGCTAACAAGCTGGGGCAACTTTCAGTGAATTTGGACACCACAAATGTGGAGTGTGAAACTATAATCACATTCATTGTTGTTGAGATTCTAACTAAAGTGTTTCTCTTTATAAATATCTATTAAAATTCTTGCACATATGCTTAGTGAAACATGTGTTGAAATCTCTTAGAGCAATACTTTTTATACATCAGTGAGAGCATCATTTGGCTGTGTACCTACTCTCAACCTAGCGTGATAACTGCTCGTCAACGTGTGAATGACCTGGTTCATTCACAAGCGAGTGATCTGCCATCATCACTTCTATTGTCACATTGGCTTCTGTGGGTTGGACTGTGAATCATCTCAATTTACGATCAGACTCCAAGCATTGCAATGAACATCACTTGACTCAGGCCCCTCAGAATGAAAAAGTGGTCAACTGGTAAACTCTCAGTGGACAACTTCTAGGAAAGCAGGCATGCACTGATTACATTTGTCATGGTAAACATGGCAGGAGAAGATGCAAAGAAGTAGACCACCTATCTGTCTTATTGTCACCGTTGATATCCTATCAATGGCTCTGACCTTCCTGAATGGTAAGTACTATTTGTTGGGGTGATGTTGGGTGATTCAATCAACTAAAGATACTATATTTTTGTTTACAATGTATTAAACGTTAAACAGTTTGGACAACATCCAATACTTTCAAAAGAAATCACAATTCGATTACTTCAAATAGGAGCAACTTGATTTGCATTACATTCGTAAGTGCTTCCGTTGGGGCAGTCTCATCTGTGTATTTGACTTCTGTCTTCTGTGACTGCTGCAATGTATCTCTGATGTTACCCCAATTGTATCACATATACTTAGTTTTAATGTGATTTTCTGAAAGCCTTGATACCTTTCAGTGACAGCAATAATATAAATTACTGTCTTCTGTGACTGCTGCAATGTATCTCTGGATGTTACCCCAATTGTATCACATATACTTCAGTTTTAATGTGATTTTCTGAAAGCCTTGATACCTTTCAGTGACAGCAATTATATGAAATGTTGAAACGGTGACATTTTTTCACTTCATACAGATTAAGTTGAACTGTTCCCAGTGAATTTGGTGAAATTTATTCTGCCAACTGTGTGTTTGTTTGTTTTTTCTTCTACATGAACTATCATCAGAGCTATTGTCCCTTTTCATTTTGATGCTGGGCAGATCCTGAACATTCATTGGAATGACACCGGACTCAGAATGAAAAGCATTGCATTTGTTCAATTGGCAAATTCTCAGTAGCAGGTATGTAACAACTGTGAACAGCAATTAATGCACAGTGAGGAAGATTGTCACTAATGCTAGCCAAGTACTGGCCTGTCTGAAAGGCAAACCAAACTTCAGACGTAGTTGGCAGGAGTCGAACCTGCGCGGGGAGACCCCAATGGATTTCTAGTCCATCGCCTTAACCACTCGGCCACAACTACATAAAACAGCCTTGCTTCATCGTCGACCAATGTCTGAACGTATTCCCATGCAATTTGTTTGAGAAAAGTATAGGCTTCACTTAGGGACCCTGCTCAGGTATTTCGGCAACAAAGCAGTGGAGTTGGTTCTTTCTATGCACAGTGCCATCCTGACACACATAAGCTACAGCGTCGTGGACCATGCTCGGGTATAACCAATACTTTCCAAATAAAACACCATTACATTACTTGAAATAGAAGCACTGATTTCATCAATAAGTGCTACTCTTTGGGGCAGTCTCATCTGTGTATTTGACATTACTTACTTTGTGTGAGTCCTGCGATGTTTCGCGGAAAGTCACCCTAATTGTAGCACATTTACTGCAGTTTTAAAGTAAGTGCTAGCAAGTTGGGGCATAAGCGTGAGCTGTTAGTTTGAAGGGGAAATCAGTGTCAGGTGTTTTCAGTCTATGGCATAACCAAGCCACCTTCTTACTGTTCAAGGGTGCAACGGTTAATACACATCATTTAATACTTGACGTAAAACACAGTTACAAAACATTTAACTCAAAGGAGCTACTCCACTCACCAGCGGTAGCAGTCAGGAATTCCAGGAAATATCCCGTTTTACCATTAAATACATTTCTAGTATGTTAAGAGAGATAATACACTTTAGTCGTTAGCTTACATTTAGTGTGAATGGTTGAGCGGCGGGCCTAACCATTCTATTGGACCGTCTTTACAAGCCTTAGCAGGAATGGAGCGTAAGACAGGGCTTCATACAACTCCTTGGCCAAGCATCTTTTCAAGCCTTTTCAAGCCATTTCTAACCCCAACCCTAAGCTGTACATGATGTGAAAGAAAACGTGATTCCTCAGACCAAGCCACCTTCTTACTGCTCCACTGTCCTGTGCTGATGCTCATGTGCAGTTTCTATGAGCTTTTGATGGAAGAAACTGGCCAGCATAGCTAGTGTAGAGGCCACCATTTTCTTGGTTTTCGTCCCTGGTTGTCTAGTGGTAAGGATTCGGCGCTCTCACCGCCGCGGCCCGGGTTCGATTCCCGGTCAGGGAATGGTGTTTTATCCACCGCTGGCCAAATTAACATTTAAAAAGAAACCATATCACACAGAGAAATCCGTCCTTCGAGCCGCTCTACCAACTGAGCTATCGGAGGTGAAGCGAAGCTCAATCCATGTATATCTATAAAACCATTCGGTATATCGATATATAAGGTGCGAATTTATCCCAACTGAGCAAGCCACTAAGTGGTGACGGTGGCAAGGAAAAACTCCCTAAGATGTTAAGAGGAACAAACCTTGAGAGGAACCAGAATCAGAAGGGAACCTATCCTCATCTGGGTAACATCAGATAGTGTGAAAAAGATGATTATGGATTCATATGGAGTCTCTTTGGCCTTAGAAGCAGCTGTAGTCCCAGCAATCTGGAATTGGAGTAGATGAGAGCTCCATCCAGAGGTAGGCCATCCAAAATGGATCAGGTAGGTCCAGAGAGCAGAGGGGATCAGGATCTCTAGTATCTCCATAAAATCGGGTGTGGCTCGACAGAAGGAGGGAGGGAGAGAAAAAAAACTAGGACTGTGCTTAGCATAAGAGAAAGTCTAGTCAGGGTAGGCTTGATTAAACAAATACGATTAAAGCCTAGACACTGAGACTGTGCCTGAGTCCCGAACTCTAATTGGAAGACTGTTCCATAAGTGTGGGGCTCCAGAAGAGAAAGCTCATCCTCCTGTTGTAGCCTTCGCTATTCGAGGTACGAACAAATAGCCTGCATCTTTTGATCTAAGTAGGCGTGGCGGATCATAGAAAACCAAAAGTGTCGCTTAGATACCGCGCGCGCCCACCATTTAGTTAATTATGGGTTACTAATAGTATTTTATAATATAAAGTATTTTATAGTTATCTTTGATAAGTGAGCTAGCAAACGAGATCGATTTTCTATTCGAATTTTGCTCTTCACAAGCAAAGCGGCAAAGTGATTTAAGGAAACACTAGACTATTTTTTCTGGAGCCAATAAACGTGTTTGTGCATCTTTATATTCTCATGTTTCTGCCCTTCTTCAATACATTTACTTCAATTAAGTAACTAGACCATTTACAACTTTACATGTACACATTCGATTCAGTTCAAATCAATTTTATTTGTGTAGCGCTTTTTACAGTGGACATTGTCTCAAAGCAGGATTCGTTTGACTTCCTTTACGTCAATGCAATTTCCCAGGATGGAAGATGTGTTTGGCACGAGCTTGTTTGATGAATGCCAAGGTGCTTTGTTGCTCATCTTCATAAAGATTCTCTGCATTAAGACTCAGGTTCATAGCAGGCTTCAACTTGCACAGGTAAAGCCCCAGTGCAGTTCAAGTCCAGTGCCATATTCTGTTGGCCATCACGGGTATGGGGCACAGGACAAGGCTTAAGCGGCGGGCCTAACCATTCTATTGGACCGTCTTTACAAGCCTTAGCAGGAATGGAGCATAAGACAGGGCTTAAGTGCAACTCCTTGGCGCAAGCGTCTTTTCAAGCCTTTTCAAGCCATTTCTAACCCCAACCCTAAGCTGTACATGATGTGAAAGAAAACGTGATTCCTCAGACCAAGCCACCTTCTTACTGCTCAAGGGTGCAACGGTAAATACACATCATTTAATAATTGACGTAAAAACACAGTTACAAAACATTTAACTCAAAGGAGCTACGCCACTCACCAGCGGTAGCAGTCAGTAATTCCAGCAAATATCCTGTTTTACCATTTAATACATTTCTAGTATGTTAAGAGAGATAATACAGTTTAGTTGTTAGCTTACATTTAGTGTGAATGGTTGAGCAGCGGGCCTAACCATTCTATTGGACCGTCTTTACAAGCCTTCCAGGATGGAGCGTAAACAAGGCTTAATGCAACTCCTTGGCCAAGCCTTACAAGCCTTACCAGAATGGAGCGTAAGACAAGGATTAAGTCAACTCCTTCGCGCCTTTCAAGCCTTAGCAGGAATGGAGCGAAGACAGGGCTTAAGTGCAACTCCTTGGCCAAGCATCTTTTCAAGCCTTTTCAAGCCATTTTCTAACCCCAACCCTAAGCTGTACATGATGTGAAAGAAAACGTGATTCCTCAGACCAAGCCACCTTCTTACTGCTCCACTGTCCTGTGCTGATGCTCATGTGCAGTTTCTATGAGCTTTTGATGGAAGAAACTGGCCAGCATAGCTAGTGTAGAGGCCACCATTTTCTTGGTTTTCGTCCCTGGTTGTCTAGTGGTAAGGATTCGGCGCTTCACCGGCCGGGTGTCCGGGTTCCAATGGTGTTTTATCCACCGCGGGCCAAATTAACATTTAAAAAGAAACCATATCACACAGAGAAAATGCCCTTCGAGTCCGCTCTACCAACTGAGCTATCGGAGGTGAAGCGAAGCTCAATCCATGTATATCTATAAAACTATTCGGTATATCGATATATAAGGTGCGAATTTATCCCAACTGAGCAAGCCACTAAGTGGTGACGGTGGCAAGGAAAAACTCCCTAAGATGTTAAGAGGAACAAACCTTGAGAGGAACCAGAATCAGAAGGGAACCTATCCTCATCTGGGTAACATCAGATAGTGTAAAAAGATGATTACGGATTCATATGGAGTCTCTTTGGCCTTAGAAGCAGCTGTAGTCCCAGCAATCTGGAATTGGAGTAGATGAGAGCTCCATCCAGAGGTAGGCCATCCAAAATGGATCAGGTAGGTCCAGAGAGCAGAGGGGATCAGGATCTCTAGTATCTCCATAAAATCGGGTGTGGCTCGACAGAAGGAGGGAGGGAGAGGGAAAAAAAAACTAGGACTGTGCTTAGCATAAGAGAAAGTCTAGTCAGGGTAGGCTTGATTAAACAAATACGATTAAAGCCTAGACACTGAGACTGTGCCTGAGTCCCGAACTCTAATTGGAAGACTGTTCCATAAGTGTGGGGCTCCAGAAGAGAAAGCTCATCCTCCTGTTGTAGCCTTCGCTATTCGGAGGTACGAACAAATAGCCTGCATCTTTTGATCTAACTAGGCGTGGCGGATCATAGAAAAGCAAAAGGTCGCGCTAGATATCGCGGCGGCGACACCATTTAGTTAATTATGGGTTACTAATAGTATTTTATAATATAAAGTATTTTATAGTTATCTTTGATAAGTGAGCTAGCAAACGAGATCGATTTTCTATTCGAATTTTGCTCTTCACAAGCAAAGCGGCAAAGTGATTTAAGGAAACACTAGACTATTTTTTCTGGAGCCAATAAACGTGTTTGTGCATCTTTATATTCTCATGTTTCTGCCCTTCTTCAATACATTTACTTCAATTAAGTAACTAGACCATTTACAACTTTACATGTACACATTCGATTCAGTTCAAATCAATTTTATTTGTGTAGCGCTTTTTACAGTGGACATTGTCTCAAAGCAGGATTCGTTTGACTTCCTTTACGTCAATGCAATTTCCCAGGATGGAAGATGTGTTTGGCACGAGCTTGTTTGATGAATGCCAAGGTGCTTTGTTGCTCATCTTCATAAAGATTCTCTGCATTAAGACTCAGGTTCATAGCAGGCTTCAACTTGCACAGGTAAAGCCCCAGTGCAGTTCAAGTCCAGTGCCATATTCTGTTGGCCATCACGGGTATGGGGCACAGGACAAGGCTTAAGCGGCGGGCCTAACCATTCTATTGGACCGTCTTTACAAGCCTTAGCAGGAATGGAGCATAAGACAGGGCTAAGCTGCAACTCCTTGGCACAAGCGTCTTTTCAAGCCTTTTCAAGCCATTTCTAACCCCAACCCTAAGCTGTACATGATGTGAAAGAAAACGTGATTCCTCAGACCAAGCCACCTTCTTACTGCTCAAGGGTGCAACGGTTAATACACATAATTTAATACTTGACGTAAAACACAGTTACAAAACATTTAACTCAAAGGAGCTACGCCACTCACCAGCGGTAGCCAGTCTGTAATTCCAGCAAATATCCTGTTTTACCATTTAATACATTTCTAGTATGTTAAGAGAGATAATACAGTTTAGTTGTTAGCTTACATTTAGTGTGAATGGTTGAGCAGCGGGCCTAACCATTCTATTGGACCGTCTTTACAAGCCTTAGCAGGAATGGAGCGTAAGACAAGGCTTAAGTGCAACTCCTTGGCCAAGCGCCTTTTGCTTCCTTTCAAGCCATTTCTCAACCCCAACCCTAAGCTGTACATGATGTGAAAGAAAACGTATTCCTCAGACCACCCCCTCCACGAGTAGCACTTATTGCTGAAATCAGTGCTTCTATTTCAAGTAATGTAATGGTGTTTTATTTGGAAAGTATTGGCTATACCCGAGCATGGTCCACGACGCTGTAGCTTATGTGTGTCAGGATGGCACTGTGCATAGAAAGAACCAACTCCACTGCTTTGTTGCCGAAATACCTGAGCAGGGTCCCTAAGTGAAGCCTATACATTTCTCAAACAAATTGCATGGGGATAATGCGTAGACATTGGTCGACGATGAAGCAAGGCTGTTTTATGTAGTTGTGCCGCAGTGGTTATGGCGTGGACTTGAAATCCATTGGGGTCTCCCTGCGCTGGTTCAAATCCTGCCAACTACGTCTGGAGTTTGGTTTGCCATTCAGGCAGGCCAGTACAGGGAATAGCAATGGTGACAATCTTCCTCAATGAAACTTCATGTGCATTTATTGCTGTTCACAGTTGTTACATACCTGCATGAGAATTTGCCAATGGAATGCTTTTCATTCTGAGTAACCTGAATTTTCATATTTCATATTATTGCTGTTGCTGAAAGATATCAAAGCTTTCAGAAAATCACATTAAAACTGAAATATATGTGATACAATCAAGGTAACACCCAGAGATACATTGCAGCAGTCACAGAAGACAGTAAAGTCAAATACACAGATGAGACCGCCCCAACGGGTAGCACTCATGTATGTATTGTAAATCAAGTTTCTCCTATTTGAAGCAATCGATGTGAATGAACCAGGTGATTCACACGTTGACAGGCAGTTATCACTCTAGATTGAGAGTAGGTACACAGCCAAATGATGCTCTCACTGATGTATTAAAAGGTATTGCTCTAAGAGATTTCAACACATGTTTCACTAAAGATATGTGCAAGAATTTGAATAAATGTGTAAAGAGAAACACTTTAGTTAGAATCTCGACTACAATGAATGTGATTATAGTTTCACACTCCACATTCGTGGTGTCCAAATTCACTGAAAGTTGCCCCAGCTTGTTAGCACTTACTTCAAAACTGCAGTAAATGTGCTACAATTAGTGTGACTTTCAGCAGAGAAACATTGCAGGACTCACACAAAGTAAGTAATGTCAAATACACAGATGAGACTGCCCCAAAGAGTAGCAGTTATTGATGAAATCAGTGCTTCTATTTCAAGTAATCTAATTGTGCTTTATTTGGAAAGTATTGGCTATACCCGAGCATGGTCGACATGGGTCTAAAGGGCTGCGTTCAGGTAGCAGTCTCCCTGATTGGTCACTAAGACCAATCATAATGTAGTCCCTCTTTGCATGCTAAGATATTTAAATAGATCACCTGAAAGTTCCCTGCATATTGTAGATGCTTACAAACAGTTTGAAGCTTCTTTTTGCCACACTGTGGTTAATAAATGTTCATTGCTGCCAATTCTAGGCTTCAAATGATAGCACAGGCTTGATTTCATGGCAGTAGACGGTTGCCAAGGGAACCAACTCCGCTGCTTTGTTGTGGTGTTGCCGAAATACCGGAGCAGGGTCCCTAAGTGAAGCCGATACATTTCTGAAACAAAGTGCATGGAAAGACTTTTATGTAGTTGTGGCCGAGTGGTTAAGGCGATGGGCTTGAAATCCATTGGGGTCTCCCCGCGATGGTTCAAATCCTGCCAACTACGTCTGAAGGTTGTTTTGCCATTCAGGCAGGCCAGTACAGGGAATAGCAATGGTGACAATCTTCCTCAATGAAACTTCATGTGCATTAATTGCTGTTCACAGTTGTTACATAGCTGCATGAGAATTTGCCAATTGAACAAATGGAATGCTTTTCATTCTGAGTAACCTGAATTTTCATATTTCATATTATTGCTGTTGCTGAAAGGTATCAAAGCTTTCAGAAAATCACATTAAAACTGAAATATATGTGAAACAATCGGGGTAACACCCAGAGATACATTGCAGCAGTCACAGAAGACAGTAAAGTCAAATACACAGATGAGACCGCCCCAACGAGAAGCACTCATGTATGTATTGTAAATCAAGTTGCTCCTATTTGAAGTAATCGAATTGTGGTTTCTTTTGAAAGTATTGGATGTTGTCCAAACTGTTTAACGTTTAATACATTGTAATCAAATATATGGTATCTTTAGTTGCTTGAATCACCCAAAAATCACCCCAACAAATAGTACTTACCATTCAGGAAGGTCAGAGCCATTGATAGGATATCAACTGTGACAATAAGACAGAGAGGTGGTCTTCTTCTTTGCATCTTCTCCTGCCATGTTTACCACAACAAATATAATCTCTCCATGCCTGCTATCCTAGAAGTTGTCCACTGAGAGTTTACCAGTGACCACATTTTCATTCTTTTTCATTTGTTGAGGGTCACTAAGACCAATCATAATGTAGTCCCTCTTTGCATGATAAGATATTTAAATAGATCACCTGAAAGTTCCCTGCATATTTTAGATGCTTACAAACAGTTTGAAGCTTCTGTTTGCCACACTGTGGCTAATAACTGTTCATTGCTGCCAATTCTAGGCTTCAAATGATAGCACAGGCTTGATTTCATTGATAGGATATCAACTGTGACAATAAGACAGAGAGGTGGTCTTCTTCTTTGCATCTTCTCCTGCCATGTTTACCACAACAAATATAATCTCTGCATGCCTGCTATCCTAGAAGTTGTCCACTGAGAGTTTACCAGTGACCACTTTTTCATTCTGAGGGGCCTGAGTCAAGTGATGTTCATTTCAATGCTTGGAGTCTGATCATAACTTGAGATGATTCACAGTCCAACCCACAGAAGCCAATGTGACAATAGAAGTGATGATGGCAGATCACTCCATGTGAATGAACCAGGTGATTCACACGTTGACAGGCAGTTATCAGTCTAGATTGAGAGTAGGTACACAGCCAAATGATGCTCTCACTGATGTATTAAAAGGTATTGCTCTAAGAGATTTCAACACATGTTTCACTAAAGATATGTGCAAGGAATTTTAATAAATATGTGTAAGAGAAACACTTTAGTTAGAACCTCAACTACAATGAATGTGATTATAGTTTCACACTCCACATTCGTGGTGTCCAAATTCACTGAAAGTTGCCCCAGCTTGTTAGCACTTACTTGAAAACTGCAGTAAATGTGCTACAATTAGGGTGACTTTCAGCGGAGAAACATTGCAGGACTCACACAAAGTAAGTAATATCAAATACACAGATGAGACTGCCCCAAAGAGTAATAGTTATTGATGAAATCAGTGCTTCTATTTCAAGTAATCTAATTGTGCTTTATTGGCTATACCCGAGCATGGTCGACGATGGTCTAAGGCGCTGCGTTCAGGTAGCAGTCTCCCCTGGAGGCTTGGGATCAAAACCCACTTCTGCCATTTGGTTCCTTTGCTGCACCTCTGTTGAGGCGATATTGGTCTGTTTCTGAGAGCTTGTTAAAAGAAATGCATAGCTTTTTGGCAAATTTGCATAACTTTGAGACAGCTAGTCCGGATGGCCGAGCGGTCTAAGGCGCTGCGTTTAGGTCGCAGTCTCCTCTGGAGGCGTGGGTTCAAATCCCACTTCTGACATGCACTTTGTTGAGGGTCACTAAGACCAATCATAATGTAGTCCCTCTTTGCATGATAAGATATTTAAATAGATCACCTGAAAGTTCCCTGCATATTTTAGATGCTTACAAACAGTTTGAAGCTTCTGTTTGCCACACTGTGGTTAATAACTGTTCATTGCTGCCAATTCTAGGCTTCAAATGATAGCACAGGCTTGATTTCATGGCACTGTGCGTAGACGGTTGCCAAGGGAACCAACTCCGCTGCTTTGTTGTGGTGTTGCCGAAATACCGGAGCAGGGTCCCTAAGTGAAGCCTATACATTTCTGAAACAAAGTGCATGGAAATACGTTCAGACTTTTTATGTAGTTGTGGCCGAGTGGTTAAGGCGATGGACTTGAAATCCATTGGGGTACAGGGAATAGCAATGGTGACAATCTTCCTCAATGAAACTTCATGTGCATTAATTGCTGTTCACAGTTGTTACATACCTGCATGAGAATTGAACAAATGGAATGCTTTTCATTCTGAGTAACCGGAATTTTCATATTTCATATTATTGCTGTTGCTGAAAGGTATCAAAGCTTTCAGAAAATCACATTAAAACTGAAATATATGTGAAACAATCGGGGTAACACCCAGAGATACATTGCAGCAGTCACAGAAGACAGTAAAGTCAAATACACAGATGAGACCGCCCCAACGAGAAGCACTCATGTATGTATTGTAAATCAAGTTGCTCCTATTTGAAGTAATGGTGTGGTTTTTTTTCAAAGTGTTGTCATTGTGTGTTGTCAAATTTTAACGTGTTAATACATTGTAATCAAATATATGGTATCTTTAGTTGCTTGAATCACCCAAAAATCACCCCAACAAATAGTACTTACCATTCAGGAAGGTCAGAGCCATTGATAGGATATCAACTGTGACAATAAGACAGAGAGGTGGTCTTCTTCTTTGCATCTTCTCCTGCCATGTTTACCACAACAAATATAATCTCTCCATGCCTGCTATCCTAGAAGTTGTCCACTGAGAGTTTACCAGTGACCACATTTTCATTCTTTTTCATTTGTTGAGGGTCACTAAGACCAATCATAATGTAGTCCCTCTTTGCATGATAAGATATTTAAATAGATCACCTGAAAGTTCCCTGCATATTTTAGATGCTTACAAACAGTTTGAAGCTTCTGTTTGCCACACTGTGGCTAATAACTGTTCATTGCTGCCAATTCTAGGCTTCAAATGATAGCACAGGCTTGATTTCATTGATAGGATATCAACTGTGACAATAAGACAGAGAGGTGGTCTTCTTCTTTGCATCTTCTCCTGCCATGTTTACCACAACAAATATAATCTCTGCATGCCTGCTATCCTAGAAGTTGTCCACTGAGAGTTTACCAGTGACCACTTTTTCATTCTGAGGGGCCTGAGTCAAGTGATGTTCATTTCAATGCTTGGAGTCTGATCATAACTTGAGATGATTCACAGTCCAACCCACAGAAGCCAATGTGACAATAGAAGTGATGATGGCAGATCACTCCATGTGAATGAACCAGGTGATTCACACGTTGACAGGCAGTTATCAGTCTAGATTGAGAGTAGGTACACAGCCAAATGATGCTCTCACTGATGTATTAAAAGGTATTGCTCTAAGAGATTTCAACACATGTTTCACTAAAGATATGTGCAAGAATTTTAATAAATATGTGTAAAGAGAAACACTTTAGTTAGAACCTCAACTACAATGAATGTGATTATAGTTTCACACTCCACATTCGTGGTGTCCAAATTCACTGAAAGTTGCCCCAGCTTGTTAGCACTTACTTGAAAACTGCAGTAAATGTGCTACAATTAGGGTGACTTTCAGCGGAGAAACATTGCAGGACTCACACAAAGTAAGTAATATCAAATACACAGATGAGACTGCACCAAAGAGTAATAGTTATTGATGAAATCAGTGCTTCTATTTCAAGTAATCTAATTGTGCTTTATTGACTATACCCGAGCATGGTCGACGATGGTCTAAGGCGCTGCGTTCAGGTAGCAGTCTCCCCTGGAGGCTTGGGATCAAAACCCACTTCTGCCATTTGGTTCCTTTGCTGCACCTCTGTTGAGGCGATATTGGTCTGTTTCTGAGAGCTTGTTAAAAGAAATGCATAGCTTTTTGGCAAATTTGCATAACTTTGAGACAGCTAGTCCGGATGGCCGAGCGGTCTAAGGCGCTGCGTTTAGGTCGCAGTCTCCTCTGGAGGCGTGGGTTCAAATCCCACTTCTGACATGCACTTTGTTGAGGGTCACTAAGACCAATCATAATGTAGTCCCTCATTGCGTGATAAGATATTTCAATAGATCACCTGAAAGTTCCCTGCATATTTTAGATGCTTACAAACAGTTTGAAGCTTCTGTTTGCCACACTGTGGTTAATAACTGTTCATTGCTGCCAATTCTAGGCTACAAATGATAGCACAGGCTTGATTTCATGGCACTGTGCATAGACGGTTGCCAACGGAACCAACTCCGCTGCTTTGTTGTGGTGTTGCCGAAATACCGGAGCAGGGTCCCTAAGTGAAGCCTATACATTTCTGAAACAAAGTGCACGGAAATACGTTCAGACTTTTTATGTAGTTGTGGCCAAGTGGTTAAGGCGATGGACTTGAAATCCATTGGGGTACAGGGAATAGCAATGGTG
This sequence comes from Ameiurus melas, assembly GCA_012411365.1. Lineage (NCBI taxonomy): Eukaryota > Metazoa > Chordata > Actinopteri > Siluriformes > Ictaluridae > Ameiurus > Ameiurus melas. The sequence continues at coordinate 48,576 of JAAGNN010000060.1, forward strand.
ACAATCTTCCTCAATGAAACTTCATGTGCATTAATTGCTGTTCACAGTTGTTACATACCTGCATGAGAATTGAACAAATGGAATGCTTTTCATTCTGAGTAACCTGAATTTTCATATTTCATATTATTGCTGTTGCTGAAAGGTATCAAAGCTTTCAGAAAATCACATTAAAACTGAAATATATGTGAAACAATCGGGGTAACACCCAGAGATACATTGCAGCAGTCACAGAAGACAGTAAAGTCAAATACACAGATGAGACCGCCCCAACGAGAAGCACTCATGTATGTATTGTAAATCAAGTTGCTCCTATTTGAAGTAATCGAATTGTGGTTTCTTTTGAAAGTATTGGATGTTGTCCAAACTGTTTAACGTTTAATACATTGTAAACAAATATATGGTATCTTTAGTTGCTTGAATCACCCAAAAATCACCCCAACAAATAGTACTTACCATTCAGGAAGGTCAGAGCCATTGATAGGATATCGACTGTGACAATAAGACAGAGAGGTGTTCTTCTTTGCATCTTCTCCTGCCATGTTTACCACAACAAATATAATCTCTGCATGCCTGCTATCCTAGAAGTTGTCCACTGAGAGTTTACCAGTGACCACCTTTTCATTCTTTTTCATTTGTTGAGGGTCACTAAGACCAATCATAATGTAGTCCCTCTTTGCATGATAAGATATTTAAATAGATCACCTGAAAGTTCCCTGCATATTTTAGATGCTTACAAACAGTTTGAAGCTTCTGTTTGCCACACTGTGGCTAATAACTGTTCATTGCTGCCAATTCTAGGCTTCAAATGATAGCACAGGCTTGATTTCATTTATAGGATATCAACTGTACAATAAGACAGAGAGGTGGTCTTCTTCTTTGCATCTTCTCCGCCATGTTTACCACAACAAATATAATTCTGCATGCCTGCTATCCTAGAAGTGTCCACTGAGAGTTTACCAGTGACCACCTTTTCTTTTTCATTTGTTGAGGGTCACTAAGCCAATCTATGTGTCTCTTTGCATGATAGTTTTTTGTCACCAGTTCCCGCATATTTTAGATGCTTACAAACAGTTTGAGCCTGTTGCCACACTGTGGCTATAACGTCTTGCTGCCAATCTAGGCTTCAAATGATAGCACAGGCTTGATTTCATGGCACTGTGTATAAACGGTTGCCAAGGAACCAACTCCGCTGCTTTGTTGTGGTGTTGCCGAAATACCGAAGCAGTGTCCCTAAGTGAAGCCTATACATTTCTGAAACAAAGTGCTGGAAATACGTTCAGACTTTTTATGTAGTTGTGGCCGAGTGGTTAAGGGAATGGACTTGAAATCCATTGGGGCTCCCGCATTATCACGTCTGTGTTGCCTTCGGCCAGTACAGGGAATAGCAATGGTGACAATCTTCCTCAATGAAACTTCATGTGCATTAATTGCTGTTCACAGTTGTTACATACCTGCATGACAATTTGCCAATTGAACAAATGGAATGCTTTTCATTCTGAGTAACCTGAATTTTCATATTTCATATTATTGCTGTTGCTGAAAGGTATCAAAGCTTTCAGAAAATCACATTAAAACTGAAATATATGTGAAACAATCGGGGTAACACCCAGAGATACATTGCAGCAGTCACAGAAGACAGTAAAGTCAAATACACAGATGAGACCGCCCCAACGAGAAGCACTCATGTATGTATTGTAAATCAAGTTGCTCCTATTTGAAGTAATGGAATTGTGGTTTCTTTTGAACGTATTGGATGTTGTCCAAACTGTTTAACGTTTAATACATTGTAAACAAATATATGGTATCTTTAGTTGCTTGAATCACCCAAAAATCACCCCAACAAATAGTACTTACCATTCAGGAAGGTCAGAGCCATTGATAGGATATCAACTGTGACAATAAGACAGAGAGGTGGTCTTCTTCTTTGCATCTTCTCCTGCCATGTTTACCACAACAAATATAATCTCTGCATGCCTGCTATCCTAGAAGTTGTCCACTGAGAGTTTACCAGTGACCACTTTTTCATTCTGAGGGGCCTGAGTCAAGTGATGTTCATTTCAATGCTTGGAGTCTGATCATAACTTGAGATGATTCACAGTCCAACCCACAGAAGCCAATGTGACAATAGAAGTGATGATGGCAGATCACTCCATGTGAATGAACCAGGTGATTCACACGTTGACAGGCAGTTATCAGTCTAGATTGAGAGTAGGTACACAGCCAAATGATGCTCTCACTGATGTATTAAAAGGTATTGCTCTAAGAGATTTCAACACATGTTTCACTAAAGATATGTGCAAGAATTTTAATAAATATGTGTAAAGAGAAACACTTTAGTTAGAACCTCAACTACAATGAATGTGATTATAGTTTCACACTCCACATTCGTGGTGTCCAAATTCACTGAAAGTTGCCCCAGCTTGTTAGCACTTACTTGAAAACTGCAGTAAATGTGCTACAATTAGGGTGACTTTCAGCGGAGAAACATTGCAGGACTCACACAAAGTAAGTAATATCAAATACACAGATGAGACTGCCCCAAAGAGTAATAGTTATTGATGAAATCAGTGCTTCTATTTCAAGTAATCTAATTGTGCTTTATTGGCTATACCCGAGCATGGTCGACGACGGTCTAAGGCGCTGCGTTCAGGTAGCAGTCTCCCCTGGAGGCTTGGGATCAAAACCCACTTCTGCCATTTGGTTCCTTTGCTGCACCTCTGTTGAGGCGATATTGGTCTGTTTCTGAGAGCTTGTTAAAAGAAATGCATAGCTTTTTGGCAAATTTGCATAACTTTGAGACAGCTAGTCAGGATGGCCGAGCGTGGCTAAGGCGCTGCTTAAGGTCGCAGTCTCTCTGGAGGCGTGGGTTCAAATCCCACTTCTGACATGCACTTTGTTGAGGGTCACTAAGACCAATCATAATGTAGTCCCTCTTTGCATGATAAGATATTTAAATAGATCACCTGAAAGTTCCCTGCATATTTTAGATGCTTACAAACAGTTTGAAGCTTCTGTTTGCCACACTGTGGTTAATAACTGTTCATTGCTGCCAATTCTAGGCTTCAAATGATAGCACAGGCTTGATTTCATGGCACTGTGCGTAGACGGTTGCCAAGGGAACCAACTCCGCTGCTTTGTTGTGGTGTTGCCGAAATACCGGAGCAGGGTCCCTAAGTGAAGCCTATACATTTCTGAAACAAAGTGCATGGAAATACGTTCAGACTTTTTATGTAGTTGTGGCCGAGTGGTTAAGGCGATGGACTTGAAATCCATTGGGGTACAGGGAATAGCAATGGTGACAATCTTCCTCAATGAAACTTCATGTGCATTAATTGCTGTTCACAGTTGTTACATACCTGCATGAGAATTGAACAAATGGAATGCTTTTCATTCTGAGTAACCGGAATTTTCATATTATTGCTGTTGCTGAAAGGTATCAAAGCTTTCAGAAAATCACATTAAAACTGAAATATATGTGAAACAATCGGGGTAACACCCAGAGATACATTGCAGCAGTCACAGAAGACAGTAAAGTCAAATACACAGAGGAGACCGCCCCAACGAGAAGCACTCATGTATGTATTGTAAATCAAGTTGCTCCTATTTGAAGTAATCGAATTGTGGTTTCTTTTGAAAGTATTGGATGTTGTCCAAACTGTTTAACGTTTAATACATTGTAAACAAATATATGGTATCTTTAGTTGCTTGAATCACCCAAAAATCACCCCAACAAATAGTACTTACCATTCAGGAAGGTCAGAGCCATTGATAGGATATCGACTGTGACAATAAGACAGAGAGGTGGTCTTCTTCTTTGCATCTTCTCCTGCCATGTTTACCACAACAAATATAATCTCTGCATGCCTGCTATCCTAGAAGTTGTCCACTGAGAGTTTACCAGTGACCACCTTTTCATTCTTTTTCATTTGTTGAGGGTCACTAAGACCAATCATAATGTAGTCCCTCTTTGCATGATAAGATATTTAAATAGACACCGAAAGTTCCCTGCATATTTTAGATGTAAAACAGTTTGAATTTGTTTACAGTGTAATAATGTTATGCTCAATTTAGAATTACTGTGACAATAACAGGTGGTCTTCTTCTTTGCATCTTCTCCTGCCATGTTTACCACAACAAATATAATCTCTGCATGCCTGCTATCCTAGAAGTTGTCCACTGAGAGTTTACCAGTGACCACCTTTTCATTCTTTTCATTTGTTGAGGGTCACTAAGACCAATCATAATGTAGTCCCTCTTTGCATGATAAGATATTTAAATAGATCACCTGAAAGTTCCCTGCATATTTTAGATGCTTACAAACAGTTTGAAGCTTCTGTTTGCCACACTGTGGCTAATAACTGTTCATTGCTGCCAATTCTAGGCTTCAAATGATAGCACAGGCTTGATTTCATGGCACTGTGTGTAGACGGTTGCCAAGGGAACCAACTCCGCTGCTTTGTTATGGTGTTGCCGAAATACCCGAGCAGTGTCCCTAAGTGAAGCCTATACATTTCTGAAACAAAGTGCATGGAAATACGTTCAGCCTTTTTATGTAGTTGTGGCCGAGTGGTTAAGGCGATGGACTTGAAATCCATTGGGGTCTCCCCGCGCAGGTTCAAATCCTGCCAACTACGTCTGAAGGTTGGTTTGCCATTCAGGCAGGCCAGTACAGGGAATAGCAATGGTGACAATCTTCCTCAATGAAACTTCATGTGCATTAATTGCTGTTCACAGTTGTTACATAGCTGCATGAGAATTTGCCAATTGAACAAATGGAATGCTTTTCATTCTGAGTAACCTGAATTTTCATATTTCATATTATTGCTGTTGCTGAAAGGTATCAAAGCTTTCAGAAAATCACATTAAAACTGAAATATATGTGAAACAATCGGGGTAACACCCAGAGATACATTGCAGCAGTCACAGAAGACAGTAAAGTCAAATACACAGATGAGACCGCCCCAACGAGAAGCACTCATGTATGTATTGTAAATCAAGTTGCTCCCTTTGAAGTAATCGAATTGTGGTTTCTTTTTGAAAGTATTGGATGTTGTCCAAACTGTTTAACGTTTAATACATTGTAAACAAATATATGGTATCTTTAGTTGCTTGAATCACCCAAAAATCACCCCAACAAATAGTACTTACCATTCAGGAAGGTCAGAGCCATTGATAGGATATCAACTGTGACAATAAGACAGAGAGGTGGTCTTCTTCTTTGCATCTTCTCCTGCCATGTTTACCACAACAAATATAATCTCTGCATGCCTGCTATCCTAGAAGTTGTCCACTGAGAGTTTACCAGTGACCACATTTTCATTCTTTTTCATTTGTTGAGGGTCACTAAGACCAATCATAATGTAGTCCCTCTTTGCATGATAAGATATTTAAATAGATCACCTGAAAGTTCCCTGCATATTTTAGATGCTTACAAACAGTTTGAAGCTTCTGTTTGCCACACTGTGGCTAATAACTGTTCATTGCTGCCAATTCTAGGCTTCAAATGATAGCACAGGCTTGATTTCATTGATAGGATATCAACTGTGACAATAAGACAGAGAGGTGGTCTTCTTCTTTGCATCTTCTCCTGCCATGTTTACCACAACAAATATAATCTCTGCATGCCTGCTATCCTAGAAGTTGTCCACTGAGAGTTTACCAGTGACCACTTTTTCATTCTGAGGGGCCTGAGTCAAGTGATGTTCATTTCAATGCTTGGAGTCTGATCATAACTTGAGATGATTCACAGTCCAACCCACAGAAGCCAATGTGACAATAGAAGTGATGATGGCAGATCACTCCATGTGAATGAACCAGGTGATTCACACGTTGACAGGCAGTTATCAGTCTAGATTGAGAGTAGGTACACAGCCAAATGATGCTCTCACTGATGTATTAAAAGGTATTGCTCTAAGAGATTTCAACACATGTTTCACTAAAGATATGTGCAAGAATTTTAATAAATATGTGTAAAGAGAAACACTTTAGTTAGAACCTCAACTACAATGAATGTGATTATAGTTTCACACTCCACATTCGTGGTGTCCAAATTCACTGAAAGTTGCCCCAGCTTGTTAGCACTTACTTGAAAACTGCAGTAAATGTGCTACAATTAGGGTGACTTTCAGCGGAGAAACATTGCAGGACTCACACAAAGTAAGTAATATCAAATACACAGATGAGACTGTGTATAAGGTGCTGCGTTCAGGTAGCAGTCTCCCCTGGAGGCTTGGGATCAAAACCCACTTCCGCCATTTGGTTCCTTTGCTGCACCTCTGTTGAGGCGATATTGGTCTGTTTCTGAGAGCTTGTTAAAAGAAATGCATAGCTTTTTGGCAAATTTGCATAACTTTGAGACAGCTAGTCAGGATGGCCGAGCGGTCTAAGGCGCTGCGTTAAGGTCGCAGTCTCCTCTGGAGGCGTGGGTTCAAATCCCACTTCTGACATGCACTTTGTTGAGGGTCACTAAGACCAATCATAATGTAGTCCCTCTTTGCATGATAAGATATTTAAGTAGATCACCTGAAAGTTCCCTGCATATTTTAGATGCTTACAAACAGTTTGAAGCTTCTGTTTGCCACACTGTGGTTAATAACTGTTCATTGCTGCCAATTCTAGGCTTCAAATGATAGCACAGGCTTGATTTCATGGCACTGTGCATAGACGGTTGCCAACGGAACCAACTCCGCTGCTTTGTTGTGGTGTTGCCGAAATACCGGAGCAGGGTCCCTAAGTGAAGCCTATACATTTCTGAAACAAAGTACATGGAAATACGTTCAGACTTTTTATGTAGTTGTGGCCGAGTGGTTAAGGTGATGGACTTGAAATCCATTGGGGTACAGGGAATAGCAATGGTGACAATCTTCCTCAATGAAACTTCATGTGCATTAATTGCTGTTCACAGTTGTTACATAGCTGCATGAGAATTTGCCAATTGAACAAATGGAATGCTTTTCATTCTGAGTAACCTGAATTTTCATATTTCATATTATTGCTGTTGCTGAAAGGTATCAAAGCTTTCAGAAAATCACATTAAAACTGAAATATATGTGAAACAATCGGGTAACACCCCCAGAGATACATTGCAGCAGTCACAGAAGACAGTAAAGTCAAATACACAGATGAGACCGCCCCAACGAGAAGCACTCATGTATGTATTGTAAATCAAGTTGCTCCTATTTGAAGTAATCGAATTGTGGTTTCTTTTGAAAGTATTGGATGTTGTCCAAACTGTTTAACGTTTAATACATTGTAAACAAATATATGGTATCTTTAGTTGCTTGAATCACCCAAAAATCACCCCAACAAATAGTACTTACCATTCAGGAAGGTCAGAGCCATTGATAGGATATCAACTGTGACAATAAGACAGAGAGGTGGTCTTCTTCTTTGCATCTTCTCCTGCCATGTTTACCACAACAAATATAATCTCTGCATGCCTGCTATCCTAGAAGTTGTCCACTGAGAGTTTACCAGTGACCACATTTTCATTCTTTTTCATTTGTTGAGGGTCACTAAGACCAATCATAATGTAGTCCCTCTTTGCATGATAAGATATTTAAATAGATCACCTGAAAGTTCCCTGCATATTTTAGATGCTTACAAACAGTTTGAAGCTTCTGTTTGCCACACTGTGGCTAATAACTGTTCATTGCTGCCAATTCTAGGCTTCAAATGATAGCACAGGCTTGATTTCATTGATAGGATATCAACTGTGACAATAAGACAGAGAGGTGGTCTTCTTCTTTGCATCTTCTCCTGCCATGTTTACCACAACAAATATAATCTCTGCATGCCTGCTATCCTAGAAGTTGTCCACTGAGAGTTTACCAGTGACCACTTTTTCATTCTGAGGGCCTGAGTCAAGTGATGTTCATTTCAATGCTTGGAGATCTGATCATAACTTGAGATGATTCACAGTCCAACCCACAGAAGCCAATGTGACAATAGAAGTGATGATGGCAGATCACTCCATGTGAATGAACCAGGTGATTCACACGTTGACAGGCAGTTATCAGTCTAGATTGAGAGTAGGTACACAGCCAAATGATGCTCTCACTGATGTATTAAAAGGTATTGCTCTAAGAGATTTCAACACATGTTTCACTAAAGATATGTGCAAGAATTTTAATAAATATGTGTAAAGAGAAACACTTTAGTTAGAATCTCAACTACAATGAATGTGATTATAGTTTCACACTCCACATTCGTGGTGTCCAAATTCACTGAAAGTTGCCCCAGCTTGTTAGCACTTACTTGAAAACTGCAGTAAATGTGCTACAATTAGGGTGACTTTCAGCGGAGAAACATTGCAGGACTCACACAAAGTAAGTAATATCAAATACACAGATGAGACTGCCCCAAAGAGTAATAGTTATTGATGAAATCAGTGCTTCTATTTCAAGTAATCTAATTGTGCTTTATTGGCTATACCCGAGCATGGTCGACACGGTCTAAGGCGCTGCGTTCAGGTAGCAGTCTCCCCTGGAGGCTTGGGATCAAAACCCACTTCTGCCATTTGGTTCCTTTGCTGCACCTCTGTTGAGGCGATATTGGTCTGTTTCTGAGAGCTTGTTAAAAGAAATGCATAGCTTTTGCAATTGGCAACCATAACTTTGAGACAGCTAGTCAGGATGGCCGAGCGGTCGTAAGTGTTAAGGTCGCAGTCTCCTCTGGGGGCGTGGGTTCAAATCCCACTTCTGACATGCACTTTGTTGAGGGTCACTAAGACCAATCATAATGTAGTCCCTCTTTGCATGATAAGATATTTAAATAGATCACCTGAAAGTTCCCTGCATATTTTAGATGCTTACAAACAGTTTGAAGCTTCTGTTTGCCACACTGTGGTTAATAACTGTTCATTGCTGCCAATTCTAGGCTTCAAATGATAGCACAGGCTTGATTTCATGGCACTGTGTGTAGACGGTTGCCAAGGGAACCAACTCCGCTGCTTTGTTGTGGTGTTGCCGAAATACCGGAGCAGGGTCCCTAAGTGAAGCCTATACATTTCTGAAACAAAGTACATGGAAATACGTTCAGACTTTTTATGTAGTTGTGGCCGAGTGGTTAAGGCGATGGACTTGAAATCCATTGGGGTACAGGGAATAGCAATGGTGACAATCTTCCTCAATGAAACTTCATGTGCATTAATTGCTGTTCACAGTTGTTACATACCTGCATGAGAATTGAACAAATGGAATGCTTTTCATTCTGAGTAACCTGAATTTTCATATTTTTATTGCTGTTGCTGAAAGGTATCAAAGCTTTCAGAAAATCACATTAAAACTGAAATATATGTGAAACAATCGGGGTAACACCCAGAGATACATTGCAGCAGTCACAGAAGACAGTAAAGTCAAATACACAGAGGAGACCGCCCCAACGAGAAGCACTCATGTATGTATTGTAAATCAAGTTGCTCCTATTTGAAGTAATCGAATTGTGGTTTCTTTTGAAAGTATTGGATGTTGTCCAAACTGTTTAACGTTTAATACATTGTAAACAAATATATGGTATCTTTAGTTGCTTGAATCACCCAAAAATCACCCCAACAAATAGTACTTACCATTCAGGAAGGTCAGAGCCATTGATAGGATATCGACTGTGACAATAAGACAGAGAGGTGGTCTTCTTCTTTGCATCTTCTCCTGCCATGTTTACCACAACAAATATAATCTCTGCATGCCTGCTATCCTAGAAGTTGTCCACTGAGAGTTTACCAGTGACCACCTTTTCATTCTTTTTCATTTGTTGAGGGTCACTAAGACCAATCATAATGTAGTCCCTCTTTGCATGATAAGATATTTAAATAGATCACCTGAAAGTTCCCTGCATATTTTAGATGCTTACAAACAGTTTGAAGCTTCTGTTTGCCACACTGTGGCTAATAACTGTTCATTGCTGCCAATTCTAGGCTTCAAATGATAGCACAGGCTTGATTTCATGGCACTGTGCATAGACGGTTGCCAACGGAACCAACTCCGCTGCTTTGTTGTGGTGTTGCCGAAATACCGGAGCAGTGTCCCTAAGTGAAGCCCATACATTTCTGAAACAAAGTGCATGGAAATACGTTCAGACTTTTTACGTAGTTGTGGCCGAGTGGTTAAGGCGATGGACTTGAAATCCATT
>JAAGNN010000061.1:2500-25000 GCA_012411365.1 Ameiurus melas
TGAAAACACACCACAGGTTTGGTTAGTTTACAGTATTACCGATACTGCTGGTAACCACACATCCCTTTTCTTAATATCAGGAAGTATTAGAATTTATCATTATATAATCATGACATTATTATCAAACGCTGTGACCTTATAAGATAAGATAAGATAAGATAAGATAACATTTATTGATCCCACACAGAGGGAAATCCTCGACTAGCTCAGTTACACAAAAAAACAGATAAGAATACACATTAAATAGGAATAGAATTGAAATAAAGCATCTAAAAAATTATATACAATAGGAATAGAAAAATAAGAATTAGAGTAGTAAAAAATAATAAAAATGGTAATATGAACACTATGAACACCTCAATGTATGTACAGATGAATACAGATTTTAATATATAGATATGTGTAACACCTTGTTTGTATACAAGAGTGATAAATGGATTATTTTGCATTAACAATAGAGGAGTAAGCAACATAACAATAATAATGTGTGGGTTGATGAGCAAAAAACAGTAGCAGTGCTATATTATGTTGTGTTGCATTAAAGTGTCTGACTGCTGTAGGGATTAAGACCTGTGGTAGTGCTCTTTCTTACATTGAAGGTGCAGCAGTCTGCTGCTGGAGGAGCTGCCTAGGACCCCAGTATCTCATACAGGGTGCAGTGTGAATTGCTCATGATAGATGCCATCTTAGCTAACATCCTCCTCTCCCCCAATACCTCTATGCTGTCCAGAGGGTAGACCAGGACAGAGCTAAGCCCTCTTAACCAGTTTGTGAGACGTTTCCTGTCCTCTCTCCAAAAGATCTCAGTCTCCTCAGCAGGTGGAGAGACTTTGGCCCTTTTATACATTTGTGCTTGTGGACCAGTCCAGTTTATTGATGAGGTGAACACCAGAAATTTATATATCTCCACCCTCTCGATGTCCATACCCAACGTCTTGCTGGCATTGAGGCAGAGGGTTTAATTCACACAGTTGACAAAGTCCGCGTGTGCAGGGTGAAGAGAAATGGAGCAAGCACTGTGCTGCTGACCACCACATCCGACATACTGTCCTGAGCCTAACATACCTGTGGACTGTCAGTGAGATAGTTGGTGATCCATGCAGCCAGGTGGCGGTCAACTCCAGCTCCCAAAAGCTTCCCCTAAGTAGTGATGGTTGAATTGTGTTGAAAGCACTGGACAAATTTAAATAAAAACATGATCCTCACAATGCTCCCAGTTTTCTCCAGGTGTAGAAGTGAACGGTGCATCAGATAAATAATGGCGTCCTCAACCCCCATGCCTGGTAGGTAAGCAAACTGTAGGGGTCTAGCTCTGAGCTCACTAGATCCACATCCGTCGCAGTACAATCCTCTCCATGGACTTCATCAGGTTAAGGCTATCAGTCTGAAGTGGATTGGCTCACTCGGATGCACAATTTTGGGTACTGGAACCACACAGGAAGTCTTCCACAGTACTAGAACTCGTGCTAGTCTCAGGCTCAGATTAAAGATGTACAGGATGACCTCAGTGAGCTGATCTGCAGAGTCTTTAAGTTGTCTGGAGCTGATTCCTTCCGGGCCTGGGCCTTTCTTTCTTTGATCTTCTTTAGTACCTTCTTCACCTGACTGATTGTCAGAGGGAGACTTCAGGGAGTAGTTATTGGCAATCCCTAATGAGTGGTATGGGGGAGGGGTGTGAAACCTCCTTGTGTGAGGGATGGTGAGCAGTGGAGAGGTGTGTAATGCTGATATCTCAGAAACTCTGAGGTGTGAGTTGGATGATGCCAATGTTCCTGGAGCTCTGGGGTGGAGGAGGGGATGCCTACTGGCCCAAGAGGGAAAGGTTGAGTTGCTGACAGGTCTGAGGTCTGGTCAGAGGGGGGAGGAGATGGAGCTGAATCAAATATATTAAAAAGCAGATTTAATTCATTTGCCCTGTCCCGCGTGCCCCTGCGATGGATTGGCACCTTGTCCAGGGTGTACCCTACCCTGTGCCCGATGCTTCCTGTGATAGGCTCCAGGTTTCCCCGTGACCCCGAAGAAGGATAATCGGTATAGAAGATGGATGGATGGAGGCCTGTCACGGTCGCCCGATACAAGCCCTCCCATTTTCTTTGCCCTGACCTGAAATTGTTTTCAGTCCCTCCAGACCTCCCTCAGTTGTTCTATTGAAGGCGCTCCTCCTACTTTTTCTGTAGCTGTCTTTTCCTGTCCTTATCTCCACTCTGAGCTGTTTTTGAACCCTCTTCAGCTCATCTTTGTCCCCAATCCGAACAGTCTTTTTTTTCCCTTTAACAGAGCTACCCAGGGTTAGTTGTTGGAAAAACACAGAACCTTCTTCTTAGGCATGGTGTTCTGCACACAGAAATTAATGTAGTCCATTACACAGTGAATGAGACTGTCAATGTACTACAGAGCATTTCCCAATCTGTAGACTCAAAACAGTCGCTTAGTGCCTCACTGGTCTCCTCAGACCATTTTCTCACATACATTGTTATTGGAGGTTGTTTATTCACGAAAGGTATGTAGACAGACAGCAGATGGACCACCAGATGATACTCACACAGAACAACCTCGTGGACACCAAGCAGTCTGGTTTCAAGAGCAATCACTCCACGGAGACTGCTCTGCTTTCCGTCACTGAAGTACACATTAGCAAGAGCAACCTCTAGATCATCTGTTCTCATCCTACTTGACCCCTCTCTGCTGCTTTTGACACTGTGAACCATCAGATCCTCCTGTTTGAACCATCAGAACTCTCTCCAGCCTGGGCATCACCAGAACGGTTCTGTGCTGGGTGGAATCCTATCTCTCAGACAGATCCTTCAGTCAGTTCTGGGTCCACTGCTCTTTTCTATCTACACTACATCTCTAGGGCAGGTGATTGAGTCTCATGGATCAATCAACGACCGACGCTTAGTAGTACCTGCTTAGCATGCTCAAGGTCCCTTTTAAGAACATTCAAACTAACTGTTCCTCAGTTAACTTCCAACCTCAATCTGGACCACAGAATCTATCACCATCTTCAAAAAACAGCTAAACACCCACCTTTTCCGTTAACACCTAACCAACCCATAAAAAAAAAAAATTACAACTTTACTCACACATTTTGCTTCTTTTGGAACTCAATTTAAAAAATGTATGGACGCACTACTTGTGTTGTTTTCTGCTTGATATATCGCTTTGGTTGAATTTTCTCATTTGAAAGTTGCTTTGGATAAAAGCTTTTCTAAATGAATAAATGTAAATTTAAAGGTTGTGATCTGAGCAGCCAAGCGGGGGAAGGGGTGAAAAATTATATGCATTTTTGTGTTTGCATACAGCAGATGCAACGTTTTATTGCCCCTAGTATGGCATTTAACAAACCGTGTGAAGGTGGGGAGAGTTGAGGACAGGGAAACATGATTAAAGTCCCCGGAGATGAAAAAAGAGGGACTGTGGGTGCAATGTCTGCAGCTGTGACACAACAGTGTGAAGTAGCTCCCGCCGCTGCAGCATCAACCCGAGGGGATGTAGACAGTTATCATGATGACGGGCAGAACTCCCTCGACAGGTAATATGGCGTATGCTAACCCGCTAGCAACTCCAATATCCTTAGTGCACTGCAGCTCTTTAACTCTGAGGGTTCCACCATCTCTCATTCACAAACATCGCTATTCCACACTTCCTCTTGCTGCTCTCCTTTGCTTGTCCGCTCTCATAAGTTGAATTCCATCCAGTGTAACCAGTACTGAGTTCATTAAATCATGTCTCCATGAAGTGCATGATGCTACACTTCATGGAGACAAAGTACTAACCTCAAGTACTCCCTTTGCAACCTGGTTAGCACTGTTAGCTCTTCTATCTTATTGGCGAGAGGTCCCACATTCCCCCCATAATAACGGATGGAATGAACAGTTTGTATTGTTTTTTCTCTCCCGACATTTAAATTCAGCTCTGCTTCACCTTCTCATTCTCCTAATTTCCATAGGGGATCACTGGTCTTTCTGTAGGAAGTATCCTGGTATTGCTCAGTGTTAACAGCTGCTCCCTAGTGTCAACAACTGTATCGTTGAACGGGTCTCCCAGTGCGGAGCGGTACAGTCCATCAAACAGAAAAATAAATATTGCTAACCTCCAAAATTGCGTATACATACCGTCCTGTCCATCGACCAAAATGGAGCTCTTTGGCATCAACTCAACTCACCCGGTGTTTGGAGGAGGAATGCTGCCTATGACCCCAAGAACACCATCCCCACCATCAAACATGGAGGTGGAAACATTATGCTTTGGGGTGTTATTCTGCTAAGGGACAGGACAACTTCACCACATCAAAGGGACGATGGACGGGGCCTGTGCCATCAAATCTTGGGTGAGAACCTCCTTCCCTCAGCCAGGGCATTGAAAATTAAAAGTCATTACTAAGTCATTACCAAGTACTAAGTCATGTTTTGCAGAGGGGTCAAATATTTATTTCCCTCATTAAAATGCAGATCGATTTATAAAAATTTTTGACATGGTTTTTTCTGGATTTTCTTGTTGTTATTCTCGTCTCTCACTGTTCAAATAAATCTACCATTAAAATTATAGACTGATCATTTCTTTGTCAGTGGGCAACGTACAAAATCAGCAGGGGATCAAATACTTTTTTCCCCTCACTGTATCTGCAAATGCAACGCCAAGGATTAGTGACTTAATGAAGACAAAACTGGAAATAATTGTGTTTGGCCCCCTGAGATTGAGACATGGTCTCATTAAAGAGCTCCATAAACACTTTCCCTCAATTTCTTCCCAGGTTCGGAATCCTGGCTTCGTTCTGGACTCAGAATTATGCTTAACCAAGCAGATAAATTCGTTGGTTAAGACTAGTTTTTATCAACTACGGATTATTTCAAAACTCAAAACATTTTTGTTTTTCCAGGATTTGGAGAAGGTTATTCATGCTTTTATTACTTCTCGCTTAGATTACTGTAACTCATTATACTTGGGTCTTCCTCAGGCATCTCTGTCTCGTCTTCAGATGGTTCAGAATGCAGCTGCAAGGCTGTTGACCAGGGCAAAGAAGTTTGATCGTGTCACCCCAATTTTAGCATCGCTTCTGTCACGCCACGGTCACCAGAGGCCGCTGTGGTGCTTCATTTGGAAGGACTTTGGGTTGAGCGCGCACTTCCGGGTTAAGGGCTAGCTTAACCACCGTGATCTAGCATAGGTGTTTCGTGTTAGATCTAGTTATGTTGGCTATTTAAGCGGCGGGTTTTCAAAGCGCGGCGCTCATTATTATTTTCCTATTTGTCTGTCTGCCTATTTACTGATTTATGCGGTTAGTCGTAGTAGGGGGGAAACCTGTTTGTTTTCAGCGCTAGAGTTTATGCCAAGAAGTATATGCTCTACACTCGTTTGCTTTGAGTTTGTGTTTTGAGTTGAATAAAGAGTTCTGATCTGCGCCTGTGTCCGACTCAACTACGTTCCGTAACAGAATAACGAGCCAGTTTACGGACACAGCAGATCGAACCGTGGGACCATGGATGCAACAGGAGAACAACGGGGGACGCTGAACCCAAAACCCCAGGCCCAAGATTCCTGCCTTGGATTCCATGAGCTTTGCACAGAGGTATTCCGTGGACATGCTGGAGCTGTATGATGGCTACTTTACCCGGATGAGTTTTTGATGGATTGTCAGTATTATTTCTCCAGCCTATGTGACCCGAAGCCGACCAAGGGACCTTCATTCTGTTTATTATGTCTCGCCTTGTTGGCCCAGCTTGCACATAGGCACAGCGAGTAGCAGCCACGGAGCCCTGGGTGCTGGAGGATATTTGGGGAGAGTTTTTGGACGTGTTTTGGGAGGAGTTCGGAGAACCAGGACAGAACTATGATCAGTTGCTGGAGGATGTTAACGTGTCGGAGCGCCCATTCCACGTGTACTATGAGCAGGTGAGATATCAAGAGGAGATGAACAAGACTCTCACCGCTCATCCAGTAAGGCAAGTTCTGCTCATCTCTAGGTCTCCAGTCCCAACCACTGCCGCTCCCCAGGCCCATGCCCCTGCCGTGTCCCAAGTCCACGTCCCGGTCCAGTCAAAGCCACAGGTCCAAGTTACCGCGCATCCTGCTAAGCGGAATCCGTTCATCTCCAAGTCTGCTGACCCAATTCTCAGAATTCGCGCCACAGCTAAGTTCCAAGTTCAAGCCCAAGTCACACTTCCAGTTCAAGCTCCAGTCACAGCCAAGCCTCACGTTCCCCGTTGGAATCACTCAGAGTAAAAGGACTCCTAAATCTCGCAAGAAAGGCGACACTCGGCTGCAAGAGCTCCAACTGAAACACAGCGAGCGGAGAAGCAGAGGAAGGAAATGGCCGGAAAAAATTAGCAGAATGCAGTTTGAGTTGAGAGTTTGAGCAGCACTCTGTCTGAAATGGAGAAGAAATGCATCAAAGCTACTAAAGAATGCTCATCCGTGAAGTCACAACTACAGGAAACACAGGGTTTGCTGCAAGATGAGACACTCGAACGTGTTATGAGCATACAGCTTTTTCAACTAGAGGACGAACGAAACCAACTAAGGCAGCTTCTGGAGGAGGAGAAGGATAGAAGGAAAAGTGCAAAAACCAGCTTCACCCCCGTTAAGATGCAGATGGTCCGAATTGAAGGAGAAATTTGGAACAGGATTCACGAACGGAGGCAGAGCTAGAGGATGAGAGAAGACAGTACCGGCTGTAGCAGCAAAGGAGAAGCTGGAGTTTGATCTGTCTGAGCGGGACGCTCAACTCTTCCAAGCCAGTGAAGCTCAAGATGAAGCACAGAGACAGCTGGGGGGAAGTACAGACTCAGTTAAAGGATCAGTTGCTGGAGATGGATGAACTCCGGCGTGAGATACTGCACGCAGCAGCGCGAGGAAGTGAACAGAAGGTCAAGAGTCTGGAAGCGCGAAAAGGTACAGTTGCAGGAGAATCTGTCTGCAGCTGATCGCAGTCAGCAGCAGGTGCTGCAGGAGAGAAATGAGCTGCATGAAGAAGTGACCAGCTATACCTCCAAGATATCTGCTTGGAAAGAGAAGAAGCGGAGGTTGGAGGCTCGTATTTCACAGCTGGAGGAGGAACTAGAAGAGAAACAGAGCCTCATTGAACTCGTTAGTGAACGATTGAAGAAGGCTGATGCACAAGTGGACACGCTGAGCACTGAGCTAGCGGATGAGTGCCGCACGGCTCAGAAAAGTGAGACTGCTCGACAGCAGCTAGAGAAACAGAACAAGGATTTAACGGTTTTTATGTGGTCTAATTCAGTTTCTATTTTATTTCTGTACTCTATTCAGCACTTTGGTCAGCGTTGCTGTGTGAAATGTGTTATATAAATAAATTTTACTTACTTATTTACTATTAGTGTAGAAAAAAAAGCACAACAAACAAGGGAAATATACTAAACTTAGCGGAAAAATAGCAGAGCTACTACAACAAGCTGCCACTCACGCAGCGCACAAGTACCTTCCTGCTACATTTGGAAACATTAGAACATCTACAGCCACTATTAAATTTAGTAAGGACTCCGTTGTACGCTAGATTCCAGTTCAGGATTTCTTGTGTCGGTATTAGCAGACATTCAGGGAACAAATATTTGATAGGTTTTGAAACATAGTACTGTTGCCAATCATTTATATAGTCATGTACACGTACACGTTCATGCAGTTATCTAATCAGCCAATCATGTGGCAGAAGTGCAGTTTATCAAGTCACGCAGATACAGGTAAGCAGTGTTGCAAAATGCCCGTGGTCAACACACAAGAAACAAAGATCGCTCCTCCCGTGGCTGCCATTATGGTTCTGAAGAGACAGCTCCGCTTCAGCACCACCAATGTTTTGGACAGCCAGAGAACATGTGGCGGCGGGGGGGCTGCCGAACATGAACGGCTGCTGAATGGAGGTCGTCACGCAAAAATTCCACTATCCAGCAGGTGACGGGAGGTGTAAAATGGGTGCGAGAGAGAGGAGGTTCTCAGTGTGCATGCGATAACCTTTGCTGAGTGTTTTACAGACAATCCCGATGCAACGAAGACTAAGTCCCCTGGTTGCACCCACAGCTTCTCCTGATGGCAAGAAGAGATCCCTGTTACTCTGGAAACCCCCAGGACGCCCTAGGCAACCCCCCAGCGATGAAACACTTCCCCTCTGGATAAATTTGCTACGCTGGTGGAGGATGCGGTATGTGCACATACCGGCATATATATATACATATATATATATATATATATATATATATATATATATATATTATATATATATATATATATATATATATATATATATATATATATATATATATATATATATATATATATATATATATATATATACACAAAAAAAATTAAAAATCAATAGATGGATTGCCTGCTTCAGCAACTAATGGAGGCCAGCCTCACGGCACAGAACAAAACAACAGATTGCCCAGAGCCTACAGGTCACAAACCATGACTTCTGTGGCCGCCCCTCCTCACCGTCATCCCAGCCGAGAAGCCCAGGACCTGCTTCCTCACTTGACCCCAGAGG
Source organism: Ameiurus melas (assembly GCA_012411365.1). Lineage (NCBI taxonomy): Eukaryota > Metazoa > Chordata > Actinopteri > Siluriformes > Ictaluridae > Ameiurus > Ameiurus melas. Next base: position 10,998 of record JAAGNN010000061.1, read on the forward strand.
ATGATATTAAGCCCTACCTGGAAGGCTTCGAAGGGGTCGCTCAACAGAATAGCTGGGGTATCGGAGGAGTGGCCGCACATCCTCGCCCGCTGAGAGGCGCGGAGAGGCGCGCGACAGCTTTTGGACCGGTTCCTGAGGACTCTGCCACCCACAGAACACCAAGCCATGGGAATGCAAGCCCCGGGACACCCAGGGAACTACTGTCCACCCTGGTTCTCTGCGAGCAGGGACAGCACCACCAAAGCCGCCCGGACTACGGGACACCCAAGGATGAGCCCAGACTGACCAAGCCGGACCAGGGGATGCCGAAGAAAACCCACAAAACCTGGCCAGCAGGGTGTGTCCTCCACACATTTGACCCGCCGAAACTGCCCTAGCGAGTGAAGGAAGCACGTGTACGGCAGGCCTACATGGCCCGAGGAGAGGAGGTTGCCGGCACAAAAGGTGAGCTGCACACACACTCTAACCCGCTCTCATCTGTGTTCCAGCAGGTAAACCAGCAGCAGCCCTATCGGGTCCCATAAGGCCCGCCATAAGGCTATCTAGGAGGAGGTCAGTCGGATGCTGCGGGACAACATCATAGAGGAATCCAACAGCCCCTGGTCCAGCCATATCATTGTCGTACTGAAGCCTGACGAAAGTATGCCCCTCTGCAATGACTTCCGGAAGCTAAACCAGGTCTCGGAATTTGACGGCTAGTGGAGCGATTGGGGAGGGCCTGCTTCATCTCCACCCTGGAACTAATAAAGGGATACTGGCAAGTGGCGCTGGCCCCAAAGGCAAGACCGAAGATGGCTTACAGCATGGCGAATGGCCACTGGGAGTACCGGGTTCTCCCCTTCGGCCTACATGGAGCACCCATGACATTCCAGCGGCTGATGGACATTGTCCTGCAACCCCATCGTGCCTTCGCTGCCGCTTACCTGGACTATGTGGTCATCCATTCCTCCATTTTGTCGGACCACCTGCTCCACCTAGGGGAGGTCTTGAAGGAGCTCCAGAAGGCTGGGCTGACAGTCAACCTCAAAAAGTGTCACTGGGGGCTGACTGAGGCACAGTACCTCAGGTACCATATTTGCCGGGGCTTACACAAGCCCCAGACAAAGAAAATTGAGGCAGTGAAGGGTTATCCCAGCCTACATAAAAAAACAGGTATGTGCCTTCTTGGGGGTTGCGGGTACTACCGTAAGTTTGTGCCTAACTTCTCTTCTGTAGTCTCCCCCTCTCAGATCCCACCATGAAGGGCCAGCCGGACCGGGTTAAATGGTCTATAGACACGCGCAGCGGGCATTCCAAGCCCTGACGGAAGCCCTCACCGCGCCCCCATGTTATATAACCCAGAATTTGCCCTCACGTTCACTGTGCACACAGATGCATCTGAGACCGGGCTGGGCGCTGTTCTTCTCCCAGACCCTTCGACTGGGACGAACACCCAGTCCTACATTAACCAAAAGTTGTCCCCAGCTGAGAGGAAGTATGCAGATGATATAGAGAGAGGCCCTTGCAATAAAGTGGGCCATCGCGGAACTACGGTACTACCTGGCCTGTTGGCACTTTGTCCTGGTTACAGACCACACCCCCACTCCAGTTGACCAAGGCCAAGGACACTCATGCACGCGGTAATTCATTGGTTCCTCTCCCTACAGGATTTCTATTTCCAGGTCTAGCAAGGGGGGGACCCAACATGGGAATGCAGATGGCCTCTCATGACAGGAAGCCCTGTGGGCCTGACACGACGACGATAGGGTTGGAGTTGGGGTGGGGGGGTGGCAGTACTGTGGCGACAGTACAAGAAACAACAATCCCTCCTCCCATGACTTCCGCTGTGGTGAGGCTCTCAGTGTGCATGCGATAACCTTTGCTGTGTGTTTTACAGACAATCCCGACACGAGCGAAGACTCTGCCCCCTGGCTGCACCCGCGGATTCTCCTGACGGAAGACGGGATCCCCGTTACTCGGGAAACCCCCAGCACGCCTTAGGCAAACTCGCAGCGACAAAACACTTCACCTCACACCTCCATATCTACACACACGCACCGTTAATAAAGATTTCTCCAAGAGAGACACTGAAACAGCCTCCTGTGCGTCTGTGCTCTGTCTCCCGCTGGCTAAATCCGTTCCAGCAGCTTCGGGTAAGGTTCACATCATTCATCAGAAAATGTGATCTCAGTGATTTGGACCATGTCATGAGTCTTAATGTGGAAGTAGATTTTATATAACATATAATGGGAGGGTTTTAATTCAACAAATAATTAACTAAATTGCTCATGTACATATTTTTTATTATTATTAATTAATTGACAATATTTATGTTTCTCATTTGAACTAAGGGTGTGTAAGGTTTTAGGAACATTAAATATTTAATATGAAATAAGTGTTAATTCTGTAAGGTTTTAGGAACAGTAAATATTTAATATGAAATATGAAATAAGTGTTAATTCTTATTTTAAGGATGAAATTAAAAACTTGATTACTGAGTAAAGTTTTATGCTCAGTGTCGTAGAGCAGATTTTTACAACATTACAGCAAACCGCTTTAAACAATATTAATGATAATGATAACAATGATAAAGAATCTTTTATTGATCACATATACACTACAGCAGAGTGAATTTTTTTTCTTTGCATACCCCAGCATGTTAGGAAGTTGAGGTCAGAGCACAGGGTCAGATATGATACAGAGCCTGTGGAGCAGAGAGGGTTAAGGGCCTTGCTCGAGGACCCAACAGTGGCAGCCTGGTAGCGCAGGGACTTGAACCCTCGACCTTCCGATCAGTAACCACCAAGCCACCTGTCCCCCCACTGCCCCCATTAAAATGTTTTAAAAGACATTAGCATAATTACCTCTGGCTTCAGGTGGACTGCCAACCCCTGCTCTCGTTTTTTGGATGTACTGATAGCATCTATCTCTGTCATTAGATGCAAACTGACTTACATCTGGAAAGTCAAATGGCTTCATAAACGAAGGCAGTCTGCTGATTTGCTGCTTGGTCTTGTGATCTTCGTACATTAATTCATTCTGATCCAGATTCAGTAAATATTCAGTTTCCTCGACAGAGTCACTGCATCCATCCAGTTTGGTGAATATGTGCTTGACTGGAGAAAAAAAACACAAAACAAATCTATTTATACTTTGGTCTCCTTTTACTTCCCACACACCTTCCATTCTATTTTATTATATATATTTTTCACCTACTTACACGAAGCATCTGCAGGCAGAATCATTGAAAGGACGAGAATCACACAGAACTTCATCGTGTTACACTAATGTGTTCAACCTGTTACTGTAGTGTCTCTCTCTCTCTCTCTCTCTCACACACACACACACACACAGAGAGAAATATTAAATACACTTCCTTATACACCAACCAATCACATTCCAGTGGAAATGAATCCTTATACATTCTCATTTGTTTTTGATGAAGAAGGCTGAACAATTGAAAAATAATGTTTATGTCCAAGGAATTGATTATGATCCGAGTTTATTATGATCCGTGGTTTGAGGCTTGGCATGGTGGAACGTAATTTAACTGGATTGTGAAAAGCTTCTATTTTACACAAAACCTGAGAGGAAGAAAAACACCAACACCTGATCAGTTTGGATCTCTGAACTCTGATATCAACTTCTGTAATCTGACTTTAGCCATTAGACCGTTAATCTGATCCCACTTCAAACAGTAAACTACAATCTGATCGTCATGGTCCAAGTGAACTAATAGTTCTGTGATCCATGGGAAAATACTGCACTGTATTCATGTCCATGCATACTTTCAATTTATTAATAGTTATAAGTGTATTTTATTCATTTGGTTATTGTTTGTTTTAGCCTCAATTCAGTTGGCAATAAAATATAATCATTGTATCATTGAAGGGATTTAAAAATATATATATTTCTCTTAAAAAACATTTTTTTTAAGTTAAATGCAATAATTGAATCTCTTACGTTTGTCGTAACATGATGTCACACTGATATATTACACGTAGGCCTGGAGGAGTCCAGTCTTCAGAGGTTTTCTGTATTGACACGGACTTATCTCAGTTTTGAGCACTGGTCAAAAAATATCATCTTGATCTTGACCGTTACTTTGTAAAAAATCATGTTTGTTTTGTCTTTTCTTTTTGTATGAACTCTTGTAGAAGACAGCCTAATCAACGGCATAGTGGATAAATGAAGCTAACTAGTTGATGCTAAGGCTTAGCTTCAAAAATGATTTAATGTTTTATTGATCTGGATCTTGACTCAGTCTTTCATTTAGTCTTGACTTGATCTCAGTTAGTCCTGGTCTTAACTACAGCCCTAGTTAGATTTACTAACTCCTTTCTCCCACTATACTGTCTTTCTTTCTTTCTTTCTTTCATTCTTTTTTTCCCTTGTTTTATTATTGTTTTATTTTTCAGACTGTTTTTCCCAGGAAGTAACACTTATTGTGATTAAACTGTAGTTATTGGTTTTTGAGTTGAGTTTGATCTGGCCTGGACTTTCTGTCTTATAAACATGGTTCACTTTTTACATCGCAGTGGTGACTTATACTGTACAGCAATAACATATTGAGTATAATGGGTCTCAAAAAGTGTTTTAAAAAAGTGTCTTTTTGGGGTGTTTTTATTCTGCTTATTTTTATTTTAATTGTATATATATTTGTTATATCTATTATTCGGTTTGTGTTGAATGCTTTATGATTTGTCCCTGTGGTGATGGATGAAGGAAAAACATTTAACACCTATACAGAAAATTATTAGGTCAAAGACAGTGACGGTGTTTACAAAGCAGAGATGAGTGTGACAATAATTTAATGTTTTCAAGGATCCTATTTGAGAGAAAAAGAAAATGTTATTATAGGAATACTTAAAATTGTAATTGCTTTGTGTCATTTTGTAATACAGTATTTTTTGCCTTTTAAAATGCCAAACATTCTGTAATGCATGATCCAATATATATATATATATATATATATATATATATATATATATATATAAGATTAGAAATATGAAAGAACCTTTAAAAATAATGTTTCATTCATGTTGCTGTGTTTGTCCCTGTGAGGTAACCTTTACATATTGGAGTGCTCCAAATTCTAACTTTTTTTGTTTTTTGTTATTTCTTTTTTTTTATGATATAAATAAACATATTTCATTTCTGACCTGAATACTGAGCCCTTCACTATTTATTTTTTATTTCAATGAGTTCTTATCTTAATAAATAATAAAGTAGATAAATAATTCAGTGTAATTACACACATTTAACTGTTTGGTTACACCTTTATTTTAATAGAAGATTTGTTAAAGATATGAGGATACAGTAACTCATATACACTTTACAACGCGGTGAGGAAAAAAGCTTCTCAGATTGTACAACACATCGAACCCTGAGGTTCTGGCGAGCCAACAACAGGAATCTGAGGCTACAGTGGGCCTGTAAATTCTGATCCAGATCCAGTAAATATTCACATTCGTCCAGAGAGTCACTGCATCCATTCAATTTAGTGAATATGTGCTGGAACCACAAACACACCCCCCCTCACCCTGCCCATCCCAAACCAAATCTAATTATACTTTGTCAGGGATCTCCTTTCACTTACCACACACCTTCTATTCTATTCTATTCTATTCAATTCTATTCTATTTTATTTTTCACCAAATTACACGAAGCATCTGCAGGCAAAATCTTTGAAAGGAGGAGAACCACACAGAACTTCATCATGTTACACTAATCAGTGACGCACAGAAGACACTGGAAAGCTGGACAAGACAAGAGAAGAAGTGAAGAGATCTCTGGACTTCACCTGCACATTCAAATGTGGATGTCTAAGAGACAGAGGTTATGGAAAGAATCTGATTGGGTGTCTGATCAAATTAATACAGAATGGAGGCAGGTTAGGATATCAGGATATAACTTCTTTCTTTGATACTAATGAAGGGAGAAAGTTTTTGTTTATTGAAGAACATAATCTACAACGAAGAATCAGAGAGAACAGGAACTATGTGGACATGTGGAACGTACAGCTCAAACAGCCAAAATGGGATGGGACACACACACACACACACACACACACTGTGAATTCACTCAGAGAATGAAAAAAACAACTTTTATTCTTCACTTAAACAAATCCATGAATCTTCTTCTTCATAGAAACCAACTGAATACCTACAAGAGATTTCTATTCCACTTTTCAAGACTCCAGAGCCCCAGTGCTGAGGATTCACTAACCTGGAATAAGGTAATAACTCATTCTGTGTTCGTTCTGATTGTCTAGTGTCTCTAATCTTCGCTCGGGTAAGAAAAAGCTGTCAGTTCCAAACTAGAACTGTTTTAGGAACTCTTGACTATACAAAGAACCCACTGAGGTGTGACACCACGTGTACTGAGACTGATTCACTTAGCAACATGTGACTGGAGCCAGGTAAACGTGTGATTCGTTACCTGGAGTTATTTAAAAATCACCGTGTTGTTTCTCCTCATTCAGGTGTGTGAGAGTTTAACACGACACAATGAGTGTGTACGCTCCGTCTCTTCTCTGCATACTGCTGGTTCTATTTACCTTCAGAGCAGGTGAGCAGTGAGAATAAATCTATCAGTAATACATTTTTAATAATCCATTCATTTATTTCTTTCATTTAGCACAGTGACTTTTTGTAACTAATGTGCAGTACACATGTTTTTGATTACTCAGTGGTCAAAATGAAGAAGAGCAGAATGATGAAGAAAGTAACATTAAGATTAAAATAGTTCATTGTTAAAGTTAAAGTGCAAAAGATTGTGAACAAAATAGGCTGTAACTACAATTTTTTTCTTTCATCCTGTGGTCTAACACATTGATATAAACAAACGGAAGGTGCTGGAACCCTGTTGTTTTTTCTTGAGTTTTGCTTATTCTTTTTCTCATGACTTGTGCAAACCAAACCTTAAGTCCTAGATGGATGAAATGCTGTCAGTAGATAGTACTCATGCAAAGAGATGAGCCAGATTGGCCCGATGGTGGAGCTTTTACTTTTTAAAAAAAATGTGTTTTAATTTTGGTCCATGTCTCCTGAACCATAGCACTACAAGCAAAATTGAGTAGATAAATTGAGCAGAAATTTGGTGTACTACATTGTTGTGCTAAACTGGAAATTAGTTTTGATTATGATTGGGTTACTGTAAAAACGTGGCCACTATCAGCCAATCAGTTTTCACAATTAGAGTTTTACACAATTACATTTACATTTATTCACTTAGCAGACGCTTTTATCCAAAGCGACTTACAAATAATCAAAGCGATATATCAAGCAGGGAACAATACAAGTAGTGCTACTGTACAAGATCCATTAATAGAATACCAGAGGAAGAAGAGTGTACAGAGTAGAGGTGTAAGTGCGTTGTGTGTGGGTTTTGTTTTTTTGTTTTTTTTAGGAGTTGGTTAGGTGTTCACGGAAGAGGTGGGTCTTTAGCTGTTTTTTGAAGATAGTGAGAGATTCTGCAGTCCGGATTGAGATTAGTTTTTATTAGTTTTAATTCAATTAGTTTTAAGTTATCACAAAACTTGATAAGTGTGTTCATATGTGGCCTCTTTATTGTTAAAATATATACACAGTGTATCCAGAAAGTATTCACGGCGCTTCACTTTCTCCACATTGTGTTATGTTACAGTCTTATTCCAAAATGGATTACATTCATTATTTTCCTCAAAATTCTACAAACAACACCCCATAATAACAACGTGAAAGATGTTTGTTTGAAATCTTTGCAAATTTATTAAAAATAAAAACAAAAAAAAAAGCGCATTTACATAAGTATTTACACCCTTTGCCATGACACTCAAAATCAAGCTCAGGTGCATACTGTTTCCACTGATCATCCTTGAGATGTTTCTACAACTTGATTGGACTCCACCTGTGGTAAATTCAGTTAATTGGACATGATTTGGAAAGGCACACACTTGTCTATATCAGGTCCCACAGTTAACAATGCATTTCAGAGCACAAACCAAGCCATGAAGTCCAAGGAATTGTCTGTAGACCTCCGAGACAGGATTGTATCAAGGCACAGATCTGGGGGAGGTGTACAGAAACATTTCTGCAGCAATGAAGGTCCCAATGAGCACAGTGGCCTCCATCATCCGTAAAGGGAAGAAGTGTGGAACCAGCAGGACTCTTCCTAGAGCTGGCCGCCCGGCCAAACTGAGTGATCAGGGGAGAAGAGCCTTAGTCAGGGAGGTGACCAAAAACCTGATGGTCAATCTGACAGAGCTCCAGCGTGTCTCCGTGGAGAGAGGAGAACGTTCCAGAAGAACAACCATCTCTGCAGCACTCCACCAATCAGGCCTGAATGTTTGAGTGTACAGACGGAAGCCACTCCTCAGTAAAAGGCACATGACAGCCCACCTGAAGTTTGCCAAAAGGCACCTGAAGAACTCTCAGACCAAAGATTGAACAAAGATCGAACTCTTTGGCCTGTGAAGCCTGCGTATGGCAAGCCCCCCTATCTGGGAAACCACTCATCACCTGGCCAATACCATGTTTTTCACCGAGGAACTGGGAAACTAGTCAGGACCGAGGGAAACATGAGTACAGCAATGTACAGAGACATCCTTGATGAAAACTTGCTCCAGAACGCTCTGGACCCAGGACTGGGCGAAGGTTCATCTTCCAACAGGACAACGACCCTAAATACACAGCCAAGATGACAAAGGTGTGGCTACAGGACAACTCTGTGAAAGTCCTTGAGTGGCCCAGCCAGAGTCCAGACTTGAACCCGATTGTACATCTCTGGAGAGATCTGAAAATGGCTGTGCACCAACGCTCCCCATCCAACCTGATGGAGCTTGAGAGGTCCTGCAAAGAAGAATGGGAGAAACTGCCAAAAATAGTTGTGTCAAGCTTGTAACATCATACTCAAAAAGACTTGAGGCTGTAATTGGTGCCAAAGGTGCTTCAACAAAGTATTGAGCAAAGGGTGTGAATACTTATGTACATGTGCTTTTTTTGTTTTTTATTTTTAATAAATGTGCAAAGAGTTCAAACAAACATCTTTCACCGTTGTTATTATGGGGTATTGTTTGTAGAATTTTGGGAAAATAATAAATGTAATTCATTTTGGAATAAGGCTGTAACATAACACAATGTGGAGAAAGTGAAGTGCGGTGAATACTTTCCGGAGTGCACTGTATGTGTAACTTGAGAGAAACCGGCCACAGGGACGTGTTATTTGCAGATGTTGCTTGGACCCTGCAGAATGTATTTAGTTTGTCTTGATTTTATTCTTAAATCTTTTTTCCTAGTAGATGGTTACTATGGACAAAGCTGCATGCGATGCTATTATAGCAGCAATTTTAGCGCCATTGAATTCACGTACTCTTGGTACTTCAACAAGGATGAACATATGAGATACAACAGCACCACAAAAAGTTCAATGGATACACCGATTTTGGAGTTAAGGAGGCTGAGTTGATGAATCAAGACCCCGCAAACAGTCTCAATGTTTATTTGTTCACATTCTGCCAAGATTACGCTGATAGATACTCCTCTAAAGTACTGAAGACCAGTAGGTACATTTCTGAGAGTTAATGAATACAGAATAATACACAATCTTATCCTTTACATACAGATACAGTCATGTCAGTACCAGTTTCAACAATCTGACACCTTAGACTTTGGAGTTAATCATATTAATGCTGTTCATTTTGTTTCTCAGTGAAGCCCAAGGTCATGATGAGGTCACTGAGACCTGAGTCTGGAGTCCTCCTGGCCATGTTGATGTGCACTGTGTATGATTATTAACCCAAAAGGAGTCACGCGGTGTCATGGCTGAGAAATGGCGAGGTCGTGACTGAGGGAGTTTCCTCCACTGATGAGCTGTCAGATGGAGACTGGTTCTATCAGATCCACACTTATCTAGAGTACACACCGAGACCTGGAAGAGAACATCTCCGCATGGTGCAGCACGAGATTTTAACACAACCCCTCATATCCACCTGGGGTGAGAACCTGGTTCTGTTCTGTTATTCTATTCATATGAATACATTATGTTCTGCATTCTCAGAAATAACGGTACTAAATGGTACTTTTCCGTGTCGCTGACCTGGTACCATCACAGGTATATTGTTCTTAACATACATTGGTATACTCTATACCTTTAAAAACAATTTAATATACATAATTGGACTTTAAGCACCAGTAGTGCCACATGCACCTTCACAGGTAAAAGACAGATAACGCATACAAAAGGTACAAAAAGATGTTTCGTTAGGGACAAGCGTTGTGACAAGGAAAAGTACCATTTCTGAGCGTGTAAGGATATACATGATGTCATTTGAATGAATAACGTGTGTGGTGTGTAAACGGGAGATTCAGACAAGCGAACACTAATCAGCTAATCAGTGACCTGTCTTGTGTTTTTTTGTTTGTTGCTGTGACAGATCCTGCACTTCCTGTGGACGAGAGGAACAAGCTGATCATCGGTATTTTTTTCCTGGTGTTGGGAATCGTTTCGGCCGTCGCAGGATTTCTTTATTACATGCTGAGATGTAAAAGTGAGTACAGAGAGAATCAACTGAGCGGTTTAGTAGCTCTGCATGATGAAATGGACATGACACAGAGTCTAGATTAAAACAAGGACAGGTCTTCATTTCTTTCTTGAAGAGCTTTCACGATAAAATAAAAGACCATGAAAGAGCAAGAGAAAATGAATACAGCACTTTCTCACCAATCAGAATCCAGAATTATATCTGCATCTCTGCATAGATTACATGCTGATTGTTACTAGCTTGTTCTTCAAAAAATTATGTACATCTGGTTTGTGACATTAGTTTTTATAAGTATGTATATATTTATTCTTTTTCAGGACGTCCTGCAACACAAACGTCACGTCAAACTTCCATGCGTTTAGGTAAATATCATACATACAGAATCATCTGTAACGCTCACGCTAAAGCTAATCTCTACTAATTTAATATCTCCTATCTCTTTCTGTCTTTTCAGTGAGCACTGTCTCAGTGGCGAGTTCTGAAGCTTCAAACCCGTAACATGCTGCAGAGCTTTTTGTTCAGTTTATAAAATGTACATTTAAGACTAAATTCTTTAAAATGATTTTATAACTTCATATGTAAACTTGGCAAGATTTTTTTTTATATATTTCCTGAAAAGCTTTAATAAAGTTTCTATAACACATTTAGATAAATAATAAAATGAAGAGAATAAATATTCATATCAAAAACCTTTGTTGTGTATCTGCACTTGTCCTGATTCTTGTCCTGATGCTTACTTTATTATTAATAATAAACAAATAGGCGGCTTGGAAGATTTGACGTCACACCTGAGGGGCATTAGAAGAAAGGAATGCAGAAGTTATCCGTAAGCAGAAGGGAGGTGGTGTACGCTTTCTCATCAACAATACATTATACACTGACAAGGAGGTGAAGAAAGATCCTCTGGAACCTTTTAAAATCAAATGCTGATCTTTCTGTTAGTTGAGGGAATTTTACACACCATCGGATATAATGACAGGCAAGTCTGAGGAAATTCTGAACACAATCACTGCATGATCTGTACGTTTAAATGAGTGGGACGATACCGTGTGTTTTGGGTGAATATCGCAAACACTAGGATCATGATTTTGAATTTCAGTAATTTTGTTGTTTAATTATATAAACCACAATGTAGTTTCAGAAAATCTCACAATATGTTAATAAAATTGCCACAGAACAGCTTTATGACCATTCTGTTACAAATCGTAGACTGGACGCGGATGCAGGTGTAGATCAAAGTCTTTATTAAACATAAAACATAAAACTAAACCAAAGTAAACGCGGTCTTCACCAGGAAACGAGAACATTCGAGGCATGGAAACAAACAATACGACGGATACAAAAACTACAATCAATAATACTGAGCGACGTACTCCGTAACCAAAGGCGTTTTTTATCTCAAACATAATCAAACTCAAAACATAAACACCTGGGGCAAATCAAAGACACTAACGCTAACGCTCAATCCAGAAACGAGCGAACCACAACAGTGTCATGTGACTCGTTCGGAGCTGAGCCACAGTGCCGTCTGCTGGCCGTCGTGTAACACATTCCACTGAAGAAGATTAAAATAATATGCTAATAGGGAAAAAATACATTAATAAATGTAATTTTATAATGTTATATATAAATTTATAAATCCAGATTTACATTTATTGTCACCTCCTCCAGTAAACCTGTTTTACACTGGTTCTTATTCACACACACACACACACACACAAATACATACATACACACTCACACACACACATATCTCTTCTCTCTCTCTCTCTCTCTCTCACACACACACACACAGACACACACACACATACTCACACACACACTCACACACACACACACACACAACTCACACACACACATACTCACACACACACATACGCTCTCTCTCTCACACACACACACACCCACACACACACACATGCTCACACTCTCTCTCTCTCTCTCTCTCACTCACTCACACACACACACTCACACAAATCATCAGTTATTATAATTAAATTGAACTCCTGTCCCTAATATTAAGAATAAAGCTGGAGCCTTCAACTTGTTGATAGAGTCTCAGTTCCTCTGAATTCTCTCTGTACAGAAGTGTATATATATATATATAAATTTCACATTTCTATATTTCTGAATAAAAGCTGAGTTTCTCTCTGAGTTTCCTGCAGAAGATGAGGTGTGATGTGAGTGATGCTCGTTGTGGAAACAGAATGATGTCACTTCCTGTGATAAATGGAGGCTGCTAGGAAAGTGTGTGAGTGTCCGAGCGCCGCGATTCTCCTTCAGCTCGGAAACACAACCGTCACTTCCCATCACGTCCCTTCCTCCTCCTCTCCCTCATCTTCATCATGTTCATCATGTTCACTCACACTGCACACTTAAAGGAAGTTCCCTTAATCACAGTCTTCCAGGAAAAAAATCTTCTCATCTTCCTGCTGCTGTGTTTTTAGGTTTACAGTAACAACAACAACCACAACAACATCAACAACAACAACAACAACAACAACCACCACCACCACAACTACAACAACAATGTTATTTTAGATAATAAAATAAAACAACAGTAATAATAAAAATGTCTATTTCTGTTGCAGCTCTTTATATAGGTAAGAAAAGTGTATAAAAAACTAAACATAAGGATTGTAAATTAAAATGAAATAGTTATGATACATAAATGTAAATATGGATCATTATAATCTAATTATATAACAGCAACGCTCAGTCTAATCCAGTGTCCTGTACTGCTTTCTCTCTCAGTTGTAAATTTCTTTGGGTAAAAATCTAAAAATGCTAACAGCTAATGTGAAATGCTAATAACTGGGAATGTGTTCAGTCCAGTTTAAACAATTCCGGAGTTTAACTGTTTAAAAATACAGTAATGTTGATGTAGGAGACTGAACTTCTTTTTTGGAAAGAAAGATAGTGTTGGGTTTTTGGTGACCCAAGAATTTTCAACTCCTTAGACACTTTATATTTAATACCTATATAGTCAAATTGGATTTATTTATTGATTCGATTCATTTTTATTTTTTTCCAGTGTATAAGTCCATACTGGAGACAAATTTTTCTTTTTTTCTTCTTCTGATATCCTTTCTTTCAGACTGTGTGCTGAGATTTTGGAGTCCCAAAATATTTTAACCCTTTAATCACTGCTCTGAACACTAACTCATATATTCAAATGAGACATTTTACCCAAAATAATACGATCATTTAAAGGTAACAGAGAGTATTAGAACACTCCAGTTTACACTACAACAACAAAACAAATGTATATAAAGGACATGTATTTATTCCAGCTCTATAAGCAACCATTATGGTGTAGTTTTTCACTCCACATGGGTTTATAGGTCTGTTATATAGGGCTTAGAGAATGTATAACAGGGCAAGACAACAGGCTAAGCAGTTATGTTTATCTGCAGCTCAGAGCTAGCTTAGCTACTCTGCTACATCATGCTAATGTACCTCACAGATCTTTCAGTGTACTCCTCTTTATTTGTGGTGGGGT